>JAEIIG010033684.1:0-12074 GCA_018904695.1 Drosophila parvula
AAATGAAGGTAATACCTAACATTATTCTACGGTTGGCTAAGGATGGTAGGTTAATTAGCATGTCTTTTCTATAGATCCTGTGGGCTTGACATCTGGCGTCTGCAGCATAAGGAAATCTCTTCTTCGGCGAGCATTTGGTATTTCAGTAACATATTCTCGTGTATCCTCTCCAGCTCCTGGTCTGGAGAGTCGTAAATCGCAAATCTTTGAAAGGCTTCAAGCCGTCTTCCAGCCGTTGGTAAAAACCCAAAAAATCGAATTACAGTGGCAGATAGTATGGTATGATTTACGGAGAATAGCCAGACAACAGGCCCAGCAACGGAAACGATATGAATCAATTTCTTTATAAGCTCTCTAGACCCTTTATTTCTTTATTGGAAGTCGATATGAAATACGAATAACGCACTCTGCGTAGAAAGTATAGAGCCCATATTAATATAAAAATACCTTGGCTATTTTCTTATTGTTCATTCTAAATTGTTAAATGTTAAAGGAGTGGTTCGACAAATTGAGTTGAAGACCTTGCCATCAAACTGCAATTCATCATTCCAGTGATCGGATCATTAAAGTGCTGACGGCAGGTTGCATGACTACTGCTGACATCGCAGCCACATTATTATATAACTTTACATTTTTGATGAGACCTCATTTCACTAAATTCTGTTTTATGCCCTTCAATAATTCGATTAACAGTGTGGTCAACAAAAAACTGCAATTTGACTTCCGCTAAAGTTTCTGAAACTGGGATGGGCTTAGGACAACACGCCATTTTAGCATTAAGTAATGATTAGCGAGACAAATTTTGATCAATGTTCTTTTGGAGAGCCTCGCAGGAAGTAATATTAATTTTTTGTTATCAACAAATGGAGTCATCGCCTTCCTCTGGCGAAAATTTCTTACATTTTCAACTATGGTGTTATTTTTGATATTTTTGGGCTAACTTTATCTGCTGTTTTTAACATCTGAGACGCACTTCTTTTGTCAGCATTATTTAAACTTGAGCGAGCGGCAACTTTCAATTCTTCGCAGGAGGTCACCTCACCTCTTCAGTGAAGGCATTGTCCCTGGGGCGTTGTACAGTCAGCAATCATTGAGGTGTGGGCAACAATGGCGAGCCAATTTGACGCTTTTTTCCTAGTAATGTTGCACTGTTTCAGTTGTGCACCATAAATGTTGTTACAGCTTTCTCTTAGCTGCAATCTGACTTTGGCACAATGTGGCTAAATCAGCTGCCAGCGTTGCTACCTAGCGCCACTAACAGGTTATTGTAGTATTACGTTAGTATTACGTTAGCACACAGGGGCGCCATGATCAAGCGGGGATGCATTGATGGGGCCACGGCTGCGCGGCCTGCGTCTACGCCACAGTGGCCGGCAGGATAACGGATACAGACTGCGCACAAGGCTGATTACAAATCCACTCCGCGTCTGCGCCACACTGGACGTCGGATCGACCGCACTACCTGGAGGAAGGTATAAAACGCACCCCCGGCATCAGGGTTAACATGCTGCTACAACAACCACGAATGTTGAGTAAGAACATCATTACTCCAGATGGGAGCCACTCAAGTGGAAATCTCTAAAAGGCTTAAAAGAACTCCAGCAGGTGCTAGTTCTGCAGCGCCCTCGGGGTGGAGATTGGCGTGGCCACCGTCATGGATCGGACAACTGCCTGCCGTCTCCGAGTCTGACCGAAGGGCGGAAGGGATACGCAAGCAGCGGGACAGCAGATAAAGGGGTGCAAACGCTGACGGTGAGGAGCAGGGACGCCGCAGCTCAAACAGAGCCGTGGCACACGTTCGTCAGAGGTACGCGAGTACCTCGATCTCCCATCACGCCAGTTGGGGGCAGTAACGTGTACACCGAAAGCGACCATTAGGCGAATCTGTGCACGGTAGGCGCGACCGCACGACAGCAGCGCAAGGCACCATGACACACAAAGGCGTACAGACCAGACACTTTGTGCACCCGGAACTTCGCGAGCGCGCTGGAGTGTATGGAACTCGAACAGCGGAGGGAGCACCGAAAATCTGCGAACTCGCTAAACTAAAATTAAAAATATATCATCTACTTTAGCTGTTGCTAGAGTTTTAGAAAAAAAACGCAATCTCTCAGAAATGAGAAATGGGCCTCGTTTATTATTGTTATACCAGTTTAAACATTATCTCGCGCGGGTGTTGGACATACCGGTTGACGACTCAAAGTGGCCCTTCTTGGCATTGCTGACTGTAGAAGAACATATAAATAAATGAAGTTAAAATATTGATTTGACTTACATTTTCACGATAATAAAACACGGCTGGTTATCAAATACGTGCACGTATTGATGAAAACATTAGATATTACAGACTTGAAAATTCTCGTGGAAATGCATAAATTACCTTTAGAGAAGAATGGTACTATTTTTAATACAAAATATTCAATATGTGCCGCAGCAACGCTAAATTCTTAGCCGGCTAAAACACCCTATCTTGTAGTAACGGAGTGGTGAGACCAGATTTAAGGGCGTTCGCCCAAATTCCTTACAATACGGTCTTACGACTGAGTCAGTAGTGTTAGTTTACAAATCCAATTAAAAGCCAACTGGATAGACGAGTACTCAACAAATATCTGATTTCCCAACAGGATGCAGGGGATGGAATACAAATTTTTTCATTTGGATTTCGGCCTTTTCTATTTGCATTTTTGCCTGCAAAATCAGATATTTTATGACTTATTTTATTTGTATAATATATTATTTTTATTTACTGCCTATGTTATGCAAAACGGATGTGGATAGTTTAAATTTTGTATTATTTTTATTTTAGCTCTGCAGCATACCGAAATGCTAACAGTGCCATCAAAAATGTAATGTGAAATGTGAATGTTGCTGCGTACTTAAGTGCTGTGTTAAATTTATCGATTATTAGATAACCTAGGCGGTCTCTACACGATTAGTTCGCAGCTCTTATTTACGGCCTATTTTAATTACAGTTATGAAAAACAGGAATGAAAAATTCCTAAACTTAGAAACCTATGCAATATGCGTAAGTACATACATAAGTATATATATCCATCGTAAAAACTCGCAAGCAGTCTCATCGTGCGTAGTACGCCTTTCTATTGTGAAGAGTTGGAGAGCTGAGTACAATTAAATCGAAGCCAAACGAAAATAAAGGGCATTAAACTAGTAGCCAAAGCCATTAAGGTTGCAAAATAAATACATACATATAATTCAAGGTAAGTCCTAAGACTCATTACGACATTGTAATGTTTTTAAATGTCTTTATCCAGAGAAAAATGTGTCGAAGACCAAAAAGTAATATATATATATATGTATGTATGTACAATATGTATAGTTCTTTTCTTTCCGTTCTTATTTCAAAGTAAATGGAAAATTGCAAGACGTCACCGACTTCTTCATTATTGTAATTAATTTATTAACGATAAAAAAAATCTGTGGGGTAAATAACTTTCAACTTGGACCGTTATTTTGAATCCCAACGTCAGGCGTGTGCCTCGACTCCGCCACAACCGCTTACGCGACATCAAGGCATGGCGATTTGTACGGGGGTGGTTTGTTGTGGCCCATCGCACATACATATGTACGTATGTATGTGAATGTGAAAAACTACATATGTGTCAATATGCTTACTTCCGCAACACACGCAAGACTTTTAGAATACGGCCGCACACACAATATCGCTTATTCAATTATTATTTGAAGATATGTACATATGTTCAAACATACATACATACATATGTAGATATCTATGTATTTTTGTACGAGTTTTTTTTACCATGGTAAACAACATGGCGTTGTATTTACTATAAAGTTTTATATGAGTTCAACAGAATGTCATAGTCCTAAAAAAAAAACACTCAAAACTAGACGTCTAAAAAATATCTTCTAATTCCGCTTTAATTCTCGCAACACTGAATTGTTGCAGTAATGGTATTGGTGAGCAACGAATGGATGGACAATAAGGATGACGGAAGCCAGAAGCCAAGCCCAGCACCAGCAGCAGGTGCAGTCGGAGCAGCATCTTTAAGCACCGGAGCCAATGCTGGATCGTCCGACTTGACCAAAACAGCCGTAACAGCCGCTGGAGAAGCAACGGCATCGACGACTGTCACGCGCAAGAAGGCCCAGCAGCACACTTCAAACATGGATACTGTGAGGAAACAAGGGCATGACCAGCTCTTTCTGATGGAGCGAGAGAAGCACGAGCTGGAGTCGGAGGATACTAGCAACAACGATGAGGAGGAAGCGATGTTAGAAAACCAGGAGAACAACAACGTACAACTATGCTGCGACTCCAACACAAGCACTTTGCAGAGTAATAACAGTCCCGATCGGCGCACCACATCGTCCCAGCAGATGCTGCACATGGCTATGAACTCTGTACTAAATGCCAACAATGCGAACAACAGTATTGCTGTAGGAGTACCTTCCACGGCGAGTAGTTGTTTGTTTACATCACTGGGCGGATTCCGGGATCCAGCGGCAGCACCGGACTGCGGTACATTGCTAATAGCGCCTGCTCCAACGATGACACCCGCCGTCCTAGATCAAAACACTGGCGCGGAGTCTCCTTCAGCGACAGGTGAAGCAAAAATCGTACTTCATTGTGAAGTCAAGTCGCATAGGTTCGAAACAAGATCGATACTATTGCAGCCGAACCAGGAGTGCAAGGTGGGGCGTCTTATTGCCAAGAGCAAGGCGAGCGAGGGAAATGCGATTTTTGACTGCAAGGTCTTGTCTAGAAACCATGCAATGCTCTGGTATACGGCAGATGGTCGATTCTGGGTCAAGGATACAAAATCGAGCAACGGTACCTTTATTAATGACAACAAGCTGGGCAATGACCCCGCTGAGCTTCATTATGGCGACACCGTTAAGTTTGGCGTTGAGGTGATTGAAAATTCGCGCCAGGAAGTGCACGGCTGCATTATTGCCCGTGTTACATTGTTTCTACCTGATGGTCGTGAGGCCATATCGATTGAATCGGAGCAGATGTTGTTGCTGACGGGGCCTAATCGCATTAGCTTTGAAGAAATCCAGCGCCTTAACTCATTCCTTCAAGAAGCGGCGCAGCGGGAGAAGACGCTAAAGGCCAAACTAAGTAGCTTGCAAGGCGTCCTTGATTCAACGAGAAAGAACTCGGCCATGTGTTGGCAGAGCATGATAACCGAGGATCAGTTGATACACAAGATAAATCTCTTGGAAAAAAAGCTACAGATGATGGAAAAAAACGTTCCGGAAAATACATTACGAAATGAGGTATGAATGTGCTTCTTTAAATGCGGCAGAACCAGTTTTTTTTTAAATAATTCTTACGTTTTTGGCAGATTGTTAAGATGCTTGAGGACAAGACCACATACCAGTTGACTGCCAAAGAGGCTCTGCGTAAGGTCTATCAAGAGCGCTGTGACGCCATGCAAATGTATGCCAAAATGGAGATGGCTTATGCCACCACTGAGAATGAGTGCGGAATATTGCGCGCTCAAATTCTGACATCGAAGCAGGCACTTCAGGACTACGATGCTCGGATAGAGACACTTCAGCAAGAGTTTATCGACTATAAGCAGGAATCCCTACGTCAGCAGAAAGAGGCTAAAGAACAAGAAGAGCACAATTTGGATGAATTAAAAGAACAGTTGGGCACACAAGACCGTGAAATGGATGAACTGCGTTTACAGGTTACACATCTTCAAGGAACTATTGCCGAACATGTCAGCGAACAGAAGTTACAGGAGCAGAATGTCCTGGAAGAACTGGACTCCGTTATACCCGACGATGATGTATGTGACGACGATGAAGACGATATTGATCATGCCAACAGTTCCGAAGAACAAAATTCTGCTGTGCAAGAGGCTGATTATGTTACTTGGACGAATAAACTCAAGAAGGTAAAGTTTATAGTAGTATAAGTCGGATCTCTGCTATTTAAATTCATTTTCACCTTTTATTGTAGGGCAAGAAGTCCAAACTGAACGAAGTAGACCTGGAAAACAAAGTAATTCGAAAGTCTAGCGTATTAAAGTTGCTAAAGAATTCCGATCTCAACAAAGGGGCAGGCGGTTCCGCATTGCTGAGAGCCATATTTAATGATAACGATGACGACGATAACTTCCAGTCTTCGGTTGTACCAGCTGACCTTAGTGCGGGCATTAAGCGAGATGCAGCTGATGAAACCGCCAGCGATGAGTTTATCCATAATTCGCCCAAGCATATGCAGCTCAATGGCATCGATGAAAAGTCACAGGCGCAGCTTTCTGCAGTTCATGATCTGCAGAGCCAAGAAACTGTTGAGTGCAAAGAAAAAGAAGATATTCCAGGTACTTTGTATGACTTGCCCACAGACCAAGCCATTGAAATGTTACAGGTGGAATGTGACACGTACAAAGAGAAAACGACTCGCCTAACTGGTGACATTCACTCCATGCAACATCAGATCGACCAGCTACAAAAACAGCTTGAATCTGAAATAGAGAACAACGCCAGGCTTCGGTCTCTAGAAGATCAATCGGGAAAACCAAGCGGAAAGGAGCGCCGGATGTCGTCGGGTCAGGACGGCATAGAGGAAACTTGGATTGACGACATTGAAACTATAAACAGTTTGCAAGTGGAGCGTGAAGAGGAGCTTATTGTTTACAAGGAACGATTGGAACAATTGGAGATTAGTAACATGCAACTACGCACCGAAATATCAAATCTTAGTCCTAACCATCATGTGCAGCCCCTGCAAACTGGCAATAAACAAGTGCTTTTTCACCGAGTACTGCCAATAGCCTGCGTAGTCTTTGCTGCCCTTCTCTGCTACTTCTCTCCAATCGTATTTAACTAGTTAAAACTAAAGACAATCAAGCCTACACTAAATAATGCCGAAAACAATGAAAATTGGAGCTGTTGGAGCCACGTGATTGTTGTAGTTTTTATTGAAAAGGAAGTGCGTACCTAAAAATAATATGGAGAGATAAGAGCATTTTCACAAATACAGTTATAATTTTCGTTTACTTTTTGTTCAAGAATCCTTTAAGCTCAAAATTAAGAGTCGTAATTTCGAATGTAAGCGAATGATAATAAACAAGTATTTCGAATATAAGTGAATGATAATAAACAAGTAATCGAAAAACTAATCGAAATTTAAATTTAACGTTTCTCTAGTTCATTTTCGTGAAACAGTGGAGCATTTAATGTCGTTCTGAGAGGAGGGCATGATTTAAGCCAGCATTAAGTTTAAGTTATGCAATTGTTTCAAACTAACTCTTGTTATATACAAGATGTTGATTTATGTATTTATATATTCCTTAGCCGATTTTTATTCTTAGTATCTCTATGTTAAGGTGTGTGCGGAAACGAAACAAAAAATATAGATAACGAGTTGGGTAAAAAAAAAACAATATGTATATGTTTACAAAATTAATAAATATCAATAGTTCGAAAGTACATCAGATTTACAGTTTATCTCCAAGACCTTGTCAGGGCTACAAGTTCAAGCAAAATTTCATTGCGGTGGCATTTTCCTTAACAAAAGGCGGCCAAATAGTCCCATGGTATCCACGGGTAGTACGGTAACCTAAACCCACCTATTTGGGTAGCTCCGAAGAAGATCGATGCCTCTGGGAAACCAAAAACCAGAATAGTGGTTGATTATAAGATTTTAAATATCCCTAGAATGGATGAAATTTTAGACAAATTAAATGACAATGTCATCTGAACGTCACAGTATGAGAATGTCGCGACCTCAAAATATTGTATACAAATAATGCCTTATTGCTCCGACCCTTCACTTATATAGACCAGCACGAAGTTGTCTGCGTGGGTGACGTTTTTTACAACAAAAAAAAAACTAAAAATATATATTTAAATATAAAACAACAAAACTAATAAAAAAATCAAGTTTTCAAGTTCAATTTTAAATAAATAAAGAAACAAACAAAATGTTTAAGTTAAACAAAAAAATTTTTTTTTAAGTTATAGTTATTAAAAAAACAAAAATTAAATTAATAAAACCTTATCCAATTGAATTACGCCTTATAATCATTTATTTTTAATAGGACATCCAAATTTTCTTCAGTCCAATTTTGCGTCTCTATCCATATTTAAAAAAAAAAAAAAAAAAATTGTATCTACCACTGCTCTTTGAACTGACGTTGTTTTCTGCTGCTCTGGAACGCTGCTGCGCGACAGAAAAAGCTAGGCGACGCGGAAAAAAGAGCCTCACGAACTTTTCTTGTTTTGCCAGCTACCCCATAGGCTAGGCAACGACGTTTTGGTGAAACCTGGTATAGCCTCTTATTAAAAAGTTATACAATTTTTTTCTGGGCTTTTTAGTGGGATGATATTTAAAATCTTTGCGCATGGTGTACATGATTAGCGAACGATAAGCCGGAAAAGTCCTTGTTATGATGCATTATTGACAAATGTTGACTTAAAAAATCCGTAACTTTAAAATGAGGCTCAAAAACTCTGTAATGCAATATAGCTCTTACACTTAGTTTGAGCCTAAACGATACAGTAGATCTCAAACTTAGTACACCAGTTTGAAAACGTGATTTCTAGTTAAAGCCGTCGTGGGTTTTGATCGAGAGTCAGAGTTTTCATCATCGCTACAGTCTCTTATGATTACAATTGGCTTAATGTATGCAAAGCTCTTTCAGTGTGCAGAAAAAGGCAACACTCCTTTGCCTCAGTGCTGTTACCAAAGCGAGATTATTTAAGAAAATGTGGTAGAAGTTTGAGACAAATCCATTCAGTAGATATTGTACACTAGTTTGGAAAATATTTGTTTCGTACAAGAGCGCTAGTACTAGTACTTCTGAATTAAATTGAGTAGAGAAGTGTTAAAGGTCCTATAATATCATAAGCTAAATTAATTTATTTGTAACTATTTTCATGAAATATTAAATAATAAAATATTATTTGCAATTGCATTATTCATTGTTTTTAAATTAATTGATTTATCTAACATTATAGCAGATCTGGAATGTGGTAGGCCGAGTTTCTCTCGGAATTTAAATAGTGACAACAGGTCTGGGGAGTAGATTTCGTAAGGACTTTTCCGTTTGTGAAAACTAGATCAGGGCTGTTCTAGTCTCAAGGCCTTTAAGGCCTGTTCCATTTGTATAACTCTTAAAAAGGGCGATTTGCGTCTGCTTTAAGCAATCAAACGAAAATAGAAATTAAATTCAAACTTCATTGTCACGAACACTTTTTTGTGAAATGAATGAAACATCTACCGGAATGGGATTCAATATTAATTGTTTCATATAATATACAACAAAGAGATTCTGTTTATGACGTATTGACAATCGTCATTACTGTTTATTTCTTTCTTCACTGCAACGGGTGACAACGAACCGTCTTAGGCCTCAGTTTCAGACTGAAGTTTGGCCACATAAGCTGCCTTGTGGGCGGCAACCTTGGTTTTGCGCTGTTCGTTGGTGAGTTTCTTAGCATTCCACCTCTTCTTCGTAATGCCAGTTGCCTTTTTAGCAGTGACCTTATGGGTTGGGTCGTTACGAATAGCCTGGTGGGCTTTTTTATAGATATCTTCAAGCTGAAATTAAAAAAATAAAGTGTTAAGTATAACATAATTAAAGGTATCATGTCCAACCATAACAGGAAGTACGTCTCATTGAATGGAAGAACTTCGAACACAGGTCAGTTTAGTTTTATTGTGGTCCACTTTTGGCACTGCCCCATTGTGGGGTTCAGAACGAAGCAGTAATTTTGAAAGTGGACGTTGAAAGAAGAAAGCCATTTCGGTACTCACATCATCAGCACGGATGCCAAGCTTGATGTAACGGCTGAACTGGCGCTTGAAGCTCTCCTCGTCCTCCTCTTCCAGAGTGCGCATGTAGTCAGCTACATGTTGACCAAAGATATGAGCTCGATGCACATCGGCATTAAAGCTCTTGGTCTCCGCAGAGTAGCCGGGGAAGCGCTTAACGGAATGGGGTATGTTCAGTCCACCATCAACAGCTCCTTTCATGGCACCGAACACGCGAGCACCGGTTGTTGTGCGAGCCAGTCCAACATCCAAAAAGCAACGGAAGGCGCCCGGTCCGTCGTCGACCGGCTCTACATTAAACTCCTCTCCAGTCACTTCAGTGCACCCGGCATATAGAGAGTCAAGACCTAGCTTATTGAGGACACGACGGGCGACCAGAAGGCCAGTGCAGTAGGCTGCAGCGTAGTTGGTCAAGCCAACCTGTAACAAACACCAACAATTAGTTTTACATTCACTTGAAATTATGATCTCACATACCTGTATGCCGAACTTGGGCAGCTCATGAGAGTAAGCGGCGCAAACAACGCGGTCTCCTTCAATGCGAGCGTACGCAATCTGAACCGTTATGTCCTTGTTTGACAAGCGCACAATCAAACGGTACTTCGGGGTGTTGTACTTGTTCTTGTCCTGGAAAGTCAAGCGCTTTCTGGCATAGTAGTCGGTCTTACCTTCACGACGCCTGCGAAACTTGACTTGGTAGCGCTTGAAGTACTGCTTGTTCTTGACTACCTTGACGAAACCCTGCAATCAAATAAATGATAATTTAGACCTTTATGCGATCTATGGACATATGTACTTAGATATATCAATATAATATGTATTTTAAGAACTTAAATATTTCTGAGTGAAGACGCAAACCCTATCATGTATAAAGGAAAACAATTGCTCACCATTTCTGATATAAATAAAAACAAAAATGTACAAAAAAGACTTTATTTCAAGAAAATCCACGTGTAATCACGTTCCGGAAACGAAACGAAAAGAAGTGTGCACGCATTCAGCAAAGAAAAATTATACCAGGGTGTGAACAATCGCTGCTTCAACTAATTGACAATTTAGAATTCGATTTATGTTCAGATTTATTTTTGTTTATTTTTATTGACAAAACTCAACATTTATTAAATGCCCTAATTGCTCACCATTTTTCACCTTTAATGAAAATTTACACCGCGTGCGATGTTTCCACTAAAAAAGAAAGGAAAGAAAGAACGAAAAAAAAAAGTGTGCACAGAGCCAGACAATCAAATAACACTTAAATGGACTAACATTTGTAGTTGAAAGAGGTTCATATAAGTTGTTCTCACAGAACACAATTCACTATTTACCGTCTATTTTGTTGATAATGTTTTGACATGCCGAATTTTGTATCATACGGTGTTCCATGCAGCCATTAATTGTTGCTATTTAAATAGTAAAGGTTGTCATTCATTAAGTAGATATAATTAAAAACGAAAAATAACAATGAACAATAACTAATTCTGTAAACGTTTATGTACGATGCATTAGGTATGCACCAAACTCGTTTGTGACATCTGTGTGCCAGCGACATACAGTTTCGCTTTAGTCGCACTTAGCAAGAAAAAACAGCTCATACAGACACTTATTGCTCAGTGTTCTGTTAATTTGTAATAATTTTACTTGCATTATTTGATACATTTTTGGAAATTTATTATCGTAACAATGTGTTAAAGAGATTTCCGAATAGATATTCTCCTGTTTTTCAGGCTGCAGTCGATAAAATTTAATACTAAAATGTCTTTTGAATTCATTGTTGTGCATTGGCGCTCGATAGTCCAGCAGCTGTTTATGGTCGCGAACATGGTCTCGAGTTCATTGTTATTGATTACACTTCGATGGCGATAATACTGAAATATGTATGTAAATTAAGAGCAGAAAAAAATATCATCTCGTTCGATATATCATTGGTCTTATATGATTTTGAACATTGCAGTGTGGAAAACGGAGGGAAAAATATAGAACACACAATCGATGTTTTCGATCTATTTCGGCAAGATATTTTGCACATGTGGGCCATAATTCTCTATAACAAACAAGTGCGCGTAGTGACTCTTTCAGCTCAGCTAGCTCCGCAGGTAGAATTATGTTTGGTGGCGCCAGCAAGTCGCACAAGACGACCGTCGCGCGTGCCCAGTCAGCCATGAAGAACGGCAACAACAATTCTATTGAAAATATGCGACAAAGATGAGACGGATAAAGATCGCGAGGCTCGCGATCACGAGTTTGCAACAACAAACACACGGTCCTCGCCAACGCACAAAAAAATAAATTGCGCAGT
>JAEIIG010033688.1:0-19559 GCA_018904695.1 Drosophila parvula
CTCATGTATACATGCAGAAAAAGAGCACGAATCTGTTTGCGTTTTGTGCGTATGAGTAAGGATATAGTTTAAAATAATCAGTAAAAGGCAACAACCCTTTTTTAGGGTGCCGATCACACCCTAAGTGTCGTAAGCGCACAAATGATTCGGGTACACTTATTGTTTGGGTGTACCCTTGCCGTTCTCTGGTTAAAATATCGGTACAGTAACGATATATCGAATTTTGGTATCGATTTCGCATCGCTACATATTTACATATGTTTTCCCCCATTTCAAAAATCACTTTTCATATCCAACAACTTCACGTTTATTTACGAATACACTGTGAACATTTTACACCGTAATAAAGTTCCTTCTATCTTCAGAAAACAATGTCGTAGAGTCTTTATCAATATAATGTGTTTTGGTGTAATGCTTTCCTCTACATGTAGAATACATTATTTATAAAGTAATATATATATATGTATATGTATGTATATATCTTTTTGTTTGTATATATAGATCCGCATTATAAACGCCACACAATCGAATCGAAAGAAGATCTCCATCAGCAGTTGTGCCAGAATTGTATATGTGGTTGTGTGTGGAAAAGTTACACGTTTTAGCAAATAGATTAAATATATATATATAGAAAATCAAAAATTGTAATCATAATTGGTAAAAGAGACTATACATAGGTCTAGGTTCTAGGACTATAACTATCCGTATAGTTTGTAGTTTGAAACTTGGTTTCGTTTACAAAAAAACTAAACTTAGGTATGCCAAGCACTTCATCGTTACGTCTGAAATGGTTTTGAGAACTATACAAGGGGGCGTAAAGGGAACGGGAACTATATCAAATAAAAATTGTACTTCCTTCTCACTGTTTTGGCTCAATAAATACAAGTTATGATAGCAAAGTGTCGGAAAAATAAAGAAAACGTATCTTTGTCGAATAAATAAATATAGGGCTTATATACGTGCGCTCCTTCCTTACTACTCAAGTTTCCTGTCAACTTTTCAAACTTAATGCAATATTGCAACTATCGTATATATGAGTACATATCTTAAAAGTAAACAGAGTTGTATAACATCTTCATTATATAAACTCGGTCTCGAAATATCATATAAAGTAAACTTTAGGCTTATAGCTATATAGTGCGTTTTTGTGTATGTTCTGTTTCGGTTTATGTTTGTTTTTCGGCATCGTTTTTCCACATTTCTGTTTTGTGTTCATGCTCCTTATACGGATCATAATATCGCATCTAATTCTTGGGTGAAACGGTGATGAGTTTGTGTGGCGTCACCGGGGAGATCTGCAACGGAAGATGTTTCATATAAGTTTAATCTCTTAGATATTGATGCACTACGAGCACGTGCTTGTTTGGCTTATGTGTTAGTAGGCGTGATTATGTAAAGTATTTATCTATCTATTGAGATTATTGTGTAGATATCTAAGGGGATCTTATACGCTTTTCTACAGTGGTAAATAGGATATAGTATTTAAACTCGGCAAGTGGAAATAAAGCTGACAAATCAGTACTCTCCACGTCTCCGCGGATTAGCTTATAGATGATACCTAGCATAACTCTACGGTTGACTAAGGAGGTAAGTTAATGGGGAGAGATCTACTATTATGGTTTTTGCTTTTACTTACCCACAGGGACCTGCCCATGTATGAATCATCATCATCTTCTATGAGTCCTGCCGGATGACGGTGGCTCTGCTGATCGATCAACAGCAGCGTGTCCTTGCTGCATGTGTTGGCCGTCTTGCGCAGCAGCGAGGACAGCGTATAGTTGGAGCTCGTGGAGAAGGAATGTCGCAGATTTAAGCTGGCCGCCGCCGCTGCTTGCTGCTGCTGCTGCTGTTGGTGGTGCGTGGCATTCTCCACCGCCGATACACTGCTCCTGGATCCATGCCAGTTGTGATTCTGCAACACCTGTCGCGACAGCTGCAAGCTGGAGGAAAGCTGAGGCGTATTGCCGTTGCCATTGCCATTAAACATAGCTGAGGCTGTGCTCACATGACCATTAAATTTATTTTGCAGCGTGGACGCCGCTGTTACCGATGTGCTCAGCGATTTTGGCGAGGAGCGTGAGGAGAGCGAGCTCTGGGAGGAGGAAGAGCTCGACGAGGAGCTCATATGGCCATTGGTCTTGACCTCGGCGGTTAATTCGCTTTCAGCGGGTGCTTCGCAGATCTTGGCCTCTTTCGGTTGGGGTTCCTCTTCCTTTTGCTGCTGCTCGTCCTCCTCCACCAAATCGACACAATCTTCATCCATGGCAAATATGGGAGTGGCTTCCTCTACGACCATCGCCTGGAGTTCATCTTTCGCTGCTGCTGGGGCTGCCTCGCTCAAGCTGGTATCCACATCGGCATCGGCGAAGGCGATTTCCTCAATGTTGAGCTCATGGGCAGCCTCCGATGGCTTCTCCTGGACAGCAGTTGTGGGTTCTTCGATAGCTAAAATATAAATGAAAAATTGGGTTAAATGGTTTCCTATATATTCTCATCTAAGATCCCCTTACTCTCATCCCTTTCCTTGCAGATCTTGGGTATATCCACCGGCTTGGATTGCGCCTTCTCAGCCACCGCTGCCGTTGGCGTTTCGGTGGTTTCGCTGCTGCTCTCCATTTTCACGGGCTCCTTCTCCTTGCCCGAGGTGGAGGAGGCCGACGAAGAGGACGCTGGGGCTATGCGCGATACCCAGTGATCACCGGAATTCGAACTGGAGCCGGAGCACTCACCGGCATCCACGCTGCGACGCTGATAGAAGAGCATGTATGCCTCGTTGTTGATGATGTCCTGCTCGATGGCATCCTCGGGCACCTTGCTCACGCGCGTGTCGTCGAACTTGTACCACTGGCGGTCGTAAGGATTCTTGCATGCGGCCGTGTAGTGGCCCGTCTCCAGAGTATCGCCCTGGTGGTAGCACACGGCATATAGATCGTAGCGCGTGTCCTTTGGATCGCAGCGCGAGTTCAGAGTGGAGGAACGCGAGTCACCGCCAGAGCGGGCACGCTTCCACGGGTTCGAGCCTAAGCCCAGGCCCAGCCCTGTGCCGATGCCCAGCGAACTGCTGGCACTCTCATGGACGCCGCGCGCCAGATGCGGCGACATGTCAAAGGCGGTGAGCGGAAACTTGACCATGGTGGTCAGCTTGGCCGCTTGCGGGCCCTTGGCCTGGTGCTGGCGGAAGCGCTTGAAGTGCACCACCAAGATGTCGGGCAGCGACCATAAGCCCAGCGTCTTCACCACGGGCAAATACTGCTGGCAATGCGGGCAACGCCAGGCGTCCTCGGCGCTCAGCGTCTCCGCCTTGGTGTAGTGCTCCAGGCACTGTTCCAGGGTCAGCGAGGCGGTGTCGCTCGGCTTGCTGGCACTCAGCCGGGCCACGCTCTCGTGCTCCACCACGGCCTCCTCCACGTCCTGCTGCTTGGCAAGGAAATGGTCCTCGGGGGAGCTCCACTCCAGCAGCAGCTTGATGTGCTGCGGCCCAGCCTCCGAGGAGAGCACTGACAGGGCCATGTCAATCATTTCGGTGAGCAGCGGATGCTCCACCTGCTCGAGATAGGTGTCCGGATCGGCGGAGGGGTCCTGCAGTCGTATCCGGAACATCTCAGCCAGGGGCGTGGCGTAGGAGAAGACCTCCGGCTTGAGCAGCGGCGCCATTTCGCGCAGCATACGCTTCTGCAAGTCCTGGTAAGAGCAATCGCGCGGTGCCTTCATGCTGAACGGAGCTCCGAAGCGAGTCATATCCTTGCCGTCCTTCGCCCGGTACACGTTGGCCACTAGGAGGAGCAGGTCCGCCTGCGATTGAGCTGAAGCTGGGGCAGGAGCAACTGTTGCTGCGGGAGCTTGCTTATCCGCCGTCTCTGCCGTAGTAGAGGTCTTGGGAGCCTGCGGCGTCGCCTCCGGCACCTCGATACAGTAAATGGTCTCGATGCTGGCCAGTGTCTCCACCGGCTGTGTGTCGTAGAAGACGCGCGTGAATCCCTCGGCGTTTAGATCCACCAGCACCATGCGGCCACCATCTATGCCCGTGTCCGTCTGCAGCTGCTCCCGCAGTGCCACAATCGGCGATCCCGCTGGCACTCGCAGGCCCATCCTCACCTGGCGCGGCATTTGCTTCATGTAGACCACCGTCACGAAGATCGTTTGCTGGGTAAGCTGCGGCAGCTGCACGGAGATGCAGTGGAAGGGATCGAAGGTGTTGGACTGCTTCTCGCAGCGCGGGCAGGTGAGCGAGGAGCGAAACTGGGCCTGGAATACGGCCTGGACGAAGCTGTTGTTGCACCGAATGTGATTGGCCAGCGTCTCGGCGGCAATTACCTCGTCCGAGCGCCCGTACGAGTTCTGCGCGGAACAGGGAAGAGAATGCGTTAGGCGCGATCTTGGTATCCAACTTGGTATGGTGCCCACCTTCAGGCTCTTGTAGCGCCGCTTGCTGGCCGTGTTGAGGTCCTCGTGCACCTTGTCCAGCAGCCAGAAGAGGAACTCCTGAGCGTCGTGCTGCGTGGAGCTGCGGAACTGCGACCCATAACGATCCACCACTGCCTTGAAGCTGGTGCTGTGATCGCTCTCGTTCTTGCAGGTCCACAGGGCCTTGAGCACGTTCGCCAGCTGCTCGGTAAGCTCACCCTTGGTGCCGAACTTGCGCGAGTTGATCTTGTTGCGGCGCTTGAGGTCAGCCTTAAAGGAAGAGAGATTAGGGATAAGTACAACTAGCTCGGGAAGTCAAAGTGTTCTATTTACCTTGTACTGGTCCAGCACAAAGTACTCGGCCAGTATGTCCGTGTGGCTGAGGCACTGCAGCACCGCGTTCATGAAGCATGTATTGCCATGGTTCTTCAGTCCCATCACCCCGGGCGTTTGGTCCGGCGGCCATTGATAGCCGCCAATTGGTGGCACTCGCTCTCCTGGCGCTCCTCCTCCTCCATTCGCTGCAGATCCCTGGCCCGTTGCCTGACCATGCTTGTTCGCCTGGAAAGCAGAGAACTGCGTTAGTCGCTGGGGAGTACAAATTGGCGTCTCAAGAAACTCGTTTCCAGATCACACCGGCCTGCAGTGGAGCGGAGTGGACTCGGGGAGACCAATTGGCGATTGGGTTTCAATTTCGTTGCCAATTAAAAATAGTTTAGCGCAGCCCGCCGACATCAATTTGCGATAAATGAAGAAATGAATTTAGAAAACAAGCCGCACAAAGAGAAAGGCCTGTCTGACCAACCAAATACTCTTTTTGAATAAATGTAAATAAAAATCGTTTAGCGGATATTTAAGATATGCAGATGAGTCAAAAGATTTCCGCGAAATTCGCTCAACATATATTTAATGAACCAATTAGGGGGGTACAGCGAGGGGTCTAAGGAGATGGGTAAACCTGGTAAACCTGGTTGGGGTGTGTTGGGTTCAATCGTCTGGAAAATTTCGGTGTTAATCACCGAAAGAAATCGAAATTGGTTTAATAGGGATGCTTGGTGGAGGTGTGTCTTTCTCTACATTACAAAAAATATTCCATTAAACAAAATAAAACCAAAGCTAAATCTTTTCTACGAAAGTAAAGCCAAAGAAAATAATCACAAGTAAGGAAGCAATAGTCGACGGTACTCGACTGTGTGATACCAGGTACCGAACATATTGTGCGTTCTATTAAGTTTAATTTAATTGGTCGGAGTCAAACCCACAACCTTTTAGGCTACTTGGCATATCGTGCAATTGCAAGGCTTTAGGAACTGTCTGAAAATTTCAACTTTATTACTTAATAACTCCAATCTTTATAATCAGATTTTATTAACCATTCGATAACAAATTCCTTTATATCGAAAGTCAGCAAATATTATGAATATTGTCACCAAATTTGGTGTTATAGTCTCTAAGATCTGTTGTTTCACAAAAACGGACACACAGACATGGCTAAATCGACTCGCCTGGCGATACTAGTTAATATATATAGATTATAGTGTCGGAGATGCTTTCTTCTGCCTGTTACATACATTCTCGGTTGGCATGAAGCCATAATACCCTTGTAACCTATGAGTACAGGGTATAAAAACCACATATAGTTTGTGTGGTTCCCATTGCAATCTCTTGGCCGTTTTTGTGCAATTGGAGCAGCGTCCAAACATTAATTTACGATATTATAAACACGCTCTGGAAACACACGAGTGCCTTTAACGGACGCACTCCGGCATTGCGTTTAGCAATGAATTTTTGTGGATTATGAAATTGGCCGACCATTCCCACTGGCTGGAGGTCACTGCTAAGTGGGCTTATAATGTGCAAACATATTTCCACGATTTCTCTAGGAAATGCAGCCAGCAGCCAGCAAGAAAATGTGGTGACGAAAGCGGACAAAAGATGAGTAACACTAAGCAAAAAAGGTAACGTCATCGTTCGGGCGAATCGATGCCAGCTGAGAGATATACGAGTGTCTACCAAAAACAGAAAAAATATCAAACAAAAAGCCAGCAAATAATGGATTCAATAGAGCCAAGCACAACAACAAAAAAGTGGGCAAAACAAGCGACCGAAAGAAGCGCAAATCGAACACAAAAGCCGGTTTTTTGAAAGCGAAAACCCACGCAAGATAGGAAACAAACGGAACAAAAAAACTGGCAAAGAAATCAGGCAGTGGCCAAAAGGGAAATAAATCTATGTGTGGGCAGGCTGATGATCATGACACTAGCTAGCAGGAGGAGGCTAGGCTATAGCCCACTGATTAGATTTCGGGTACCTCTTTTCTGCGCCAGCATCCGGTATAAAATGGCACGATATCTATGAAGGCGATGCGGTTCGCGGGCGAGTTGTGCTCCTCCGACTGAAGTTGAAGATGCGGCCATCCAGATAAAGTAGGGAGAGATAGAGATAGAGGAGGTTAGCTGGGGTTCGTCTCCAGGTGACAGTTAGCACAGATATTCCAGCTGCCACATCACGGTGCAGCACAAAAGTTCCCAAGACATTAGTCGGGATTTCGTTGTCTCATTCGCTTAAGCTTAGTGACACCAACCCATACCCATACCCAAAACCCATTCTCAGTTCCATTTCCCATTTCCCGTTCCCATTCCCCTTCCCCTTCCCCTTACCCTTTCCCAGATTTCCCAGTTGTTGTTTCAGAACCCTAGGAGATGTCTTGGGGTAATTGTTGCTTTTGTTGGCTCACAAATTGACATTGAACTGACGTTGACTGCATCGAACAAATGCCATTTGTGTTGCGTTCGGGGGAGTGAGTGTGCTGACCATATTGAATGGCGGCCAAGTGGCTGCCTTTTGAGTGGTTGACAATAGCAAGATGCCCTGCAAAGGGCACGAACTTGGCTCTCCTCCACTAGCAGAAACTTAAGTTTAAAGCCCCTAACCTTGAAGTGCCCCAAAAAATCGGATTTACTTAATAATTAAGAGGCGGCGCCGCCGCCGCGCTAAGCTAAAAGGGTACCGAATTTAAGCAGCTCAGCTCATTAGAGACAAACCCAATTAAAATGGGGACCCCGTCCATGATGTAAGCTGAGCCCAAGCCGCGGATTAAAATGGCGAAAAAGAGAATAAAGAGGAGAGCTATGTCAGTTAGGGGTTCCAGGTTCCACAGGCAAGGCCTCATTGAATAAATTGAGTGGAATTTCTGAACGAACGCATGTCCAGATCTCGCTATATATATATATAAATCTATATATGGTATATATCTGCGCTGACCTAATCGCGTTGGTCAGACCGCTTTGAGAAGCATTTCTCACACAGCTGGAGACATCGTAGCAGACTTCGAGACGTTGCGCATACGCCGCGTTCGCCGGGCCTTTCTTTCATTCCATTTTTACATACGTTTTCCCCGGCTGGCTTTCTGGGCTGGTTAATTGAGCCAGAACGCGGAGGCATAGAATACTACACTGGCCACTTGTCTCAATTTGCTCGGGCAATTTTATCATCATCTCGTCGTCGTCATTATTATTTATAAATTTAAGCAAATTTCTCCTCAGCCTTTTTGTTTGTTTGTTGTATACGTTCTGCGGGGCCAAGTGGCCCCAAAATGTTTTTCTTTATGTATCAAGTGTCGCCTCCGCGTGCTCCCTCTCCGGCAACGGGTGTCGGCTAGCAGTTAGTCCATCCCCAAGGCTTTGTTTACATTAACGTATTCCGCTTAACTTGATGTATCGAATTATTATGCCCCGCGTCTCGAATTCTTGCTGCTGTCTTTTTGTGAGTGTGTTTTTTTTTTGTTCGCTTCAGGCGGCAGCAAAAAATTCCATTGCTCGCTGTGTGTGTTTGTGTTTATGCGGCCAAAGCTCTTGTGATAAGCCCAGCGGACCAGATAACTTATAAATATAATACTCAACGCTGCACTCAGGTATTTGCTTTTGCCTTTTACGTAATAGCAAGCGGCCGCACTGGATGCAGATATGTACATACGATATATCTCTGTGTATCTCTATATATCGCGTTGTTACGCTTACGTTTTTATTAAATAATTGTAAATAATTGAAGATAATTGCACCAGCCACGAGCTTGTTATTACCGCCAAGAAATCTTGGCCAGGGCATGAATGAAATTGGCCCAGAGAGTGGAATCGAGAGCTCAGAATTGAGAGCGATCTGAAGTCAATCTGGAAGCCGAGACTTCTCCTACCGGTTGGACAGCATTTTATTAATGGGCCACTCGAGTAGACTATTATTAGAGCCCGCCTCTCTCTATATATATATGTACATATATGTGATTCGCATTATCGCATTTGATTCTCTGCTGGTTAGTCTGAGCTATTTCCAGCTTAAACGCTGCCAACAACAAGTTCGACTATCACGTGACACCCCTAATGATCGCGTCACCATTCGGCATTATCTTTGATTCCAGTTCGCGCCGAGATTTACGACCTGGAAGCAATTCCCCTGGCTGAGATTTTAGCCAGAGAGAGATATGAACTTGGCTAGCTGGCTTATGGTTTATGGTTTCCAGACGCAATCGCTTTATTGCCGCCTTTAACTATCACCACTACCTCTACCTTTCAAGCAAACTAATTAGATCTATTGTGTTATGCAATTGCCAGCCGCCAAGTGACTCTCGCACGCGGTTAACACCTTGCAGGGCGGCGGCACGCCCATTCCTAAAAGGGGGCGCGATTACGTGGCGGAGAACGCGAACGCAAACGCAAATGAACGCGAGCTCTGTCAAGGTTGCGCCCACAATGGGCTTCTAATCAGACCACCTTGCCATGCGAGTCGTCGCTTATCAGATACACGACTGCTATCTACACATACAGTGCGCGGCGTAAGTGTAACACCTCTGATGCGGGGCGGTAGCACTCTCCAGATACGAGTAATTAATAACAAATATAGAACCTTTTTCGATGAGCGAGTGTCGCAGTCACTTGTTGTGATAGCTGAAAGCATTCAGCTCTCATTCATGACATTATTTAATGGCACTCATTCAGCCGAGTGTCGTGATCACTTAATGATTAAATTAAATACGTAACTGAGTTATTGTTTTTTAGCACAACCTGGAATCGGAGGATGATTCATTTGGAGCAACAACTCGGCTACGTGGAATTTTATTCGCTAATTAATATTCCTATTTCAGGTTTGCAACATGATTTATCTGCTGCTCGCTCTTACACTGCTGATCGGCACTGTTTCGCCCCTATGACTTGTGTCAACTTTAACTGATATCTGACGTTCGGTTTGGACCGGGTATTTTTCGCCAGGCCCACGCGTAGTGTTTTTTTTTTCTGGCAAGGGCAAAGCGCTTGACAGCAGACACGACCAGCGATTAATTTGCACTTTTCACTGGGAAAGGTTGTCACATTGTGTATGTACATATGTGTATTCATAAGTAGGTACAGATAAAGAAATTCAGCATAATAGTCTTGAACCATTTAATGGTTCCTTTAAGGAATCTAAAGGGGAATTGAACATGGATATTAACTATGATGTTTTGATGATGATATTAAGTGGAAAACAAGTAAAAAAGATACAGATCAACTGCGAGATACCCGGTACCCATAGAATTGTGGGTGATATTAAACGGCAAATTGACTTAGCTAAATGACTTTGTCAAATTATGCCCAAATGTATTAAAAACTTAAATGAAACACTGCGAAAGCCAGAAGATAATGTTGACAAATAAAGCCAAATGTTGCTAGGAACATGCCGAGCAACATGCATTGTTGCTGCCAGCACATGCTGAAGATGTTGCAGAGATTTAGCATACAAATAAACTTTATTATTTAATAACTTCGATGTTTACCATTCGATCTTACTCAAATTTGCACGGCACGTCTCTTTGTTTCATATTTTTTATACTTTATATCCCCAGAATCACAACTATAGGTTAGTTATCCTTATTACAGGATTGTTATTTTTCAAAAATTTGATCTGGGTTTAACTGATATGAATTGTGTTTCCAAATTTGGTAGCTCTATCTCTTCTAGTATCTAAAATCAGTTGTTTTACACGGACAGACAGAAAGACATGGCTAAATCGACTCGGCTGGTGATGCTGATAAAGCATATTTACTTTATAGAGTCGGAGATGCTTTCTTACGGTTTTTCTTACGGTTGGCACAAAGCTATAATACTCTTGTACCCCCATATGGGAAGCGGAAATAACAATAACAAAACAACTAAAATTTAACCCTGATATTTGTTTAAATTTCAAGTGTTCTGGAAAGGTCTTATTCGTTTATTTTTTAATTTAAATCTAAATGTTTTCTACAGAGAAGCGTGCATTAATAATTTCACTCTTTAAAAGGTGACAAATTCTTAAGCCTGTTTCAAAGTGGAATATAAGATATTTTTATGTAATTTCAAGGTTAAATTTCCCTAAAAATACATTTTTCACCTCCAATATTTAAGATTAAATACCTCTAAATATAACCTTTATATTTTAACCTTATTTTATAACTTCTCCTTGATTACTCCTCTATAAAGTATAATCTTTGTATTTATTCTAGCTTAAAAGCGAACCAAAATTACTATAAGTTTCCAATTCAATTAAAAATCAATTCGTTTTTCTATCTGTAAAGTGACCATATGAGGAAACTTTATGAGTGCGAGGGAAGGCCCCATCGGACTTCTCGACTACTTGATGACGGTTTTTGGACTCTTTTATGCGACTTTATGGCCATATATCATGATGGGGCGACCTGAGAAGCGCGTAATTAACTCCGAATGACGTGGTTCATTTGTATAACGCTGTCTGGGAACATACACTTATATATGTACAAACAAAACTAACTAAACATGAAACAAAAAAAAAAGAGTAACGGCCAATTAGACAGCCTAAGCGCTGAAAACATAATTTTTCACTCCCTCAAACAACAACAACAACAACAAAAAAAAAGAAGAATAACGTAAAATACAATACAATGTACCGGCATGGCATGGCGTGGCGTGGTGCGGCCCCCTTGAAACCGAAATGTTAATTTCAAAATGATTGTTTATGAAAATAAACGTGCCGTCGCGCCGCGTCGGGCCATGGAAGTACGAAAATAAATGCAAAGGCTAAAAATTCTGAAAAACATTTTTTCAATTAGTTTGATCTCAATTGATTTTACCTTGAAAGCGAATTGAGCGAAAGAGGGAGATAGAGAGGGGCGGTCGAGTGCAAAACGTGCGAGGCAATCCCAGCGAAAAAAGGCAACAACAATAGGTGTAGCCATAGTATTCGCAATAGAAATAACAACAATTCGCACCGTTGTACAACAGCAAATGTTACGTGTGAGCTGCTGCTACAACTACATACTACATATACTGCTACTGGGGCGGAAATACAAAATGCAAAAAGCAACAAAAACGCAAATATCAGCCCCCTTGGAAAGCCAACCCTCCCTTCTCCTTCGTGCACTTGAAATATCATAGAAAATCAGCAAACAGCAGCGAATAAACAGTGACGGAGGTGTGTGGGCAACGATGGGCAGGCGGAAGACGGTTTCTGAAGGAGGGAAGTGCAGGCACACGCTGTTACGTACTAATCTTGCCATCAACAAGTGCAAAAACAACAACAACAATTGCAACAAGACCAGTGACGGCAAACGAGACAACAACAATATGAGCCACAATTTAGCGGGTGGCCAAAAAGCTGAAGCTTACGGAAATTGACAGAACTGTTCAGGATTGCACAGAGAGAAAAATATATATTAACAGGTGTTACTAAGGCTTTTATTCATTAAGTTGGCGCTTTAGCCAGTTGTTAGCTTTATATATCTGAATAAATAAATAAATATTAACTACTGTTTTTGAAGTCTAAGAGATCTATTGTTTTTTGGAATATTTTGAACATGGTTTGGCACTGTAACTATAAGGTAGGAGCTTGCCAACAATAAACTGAACAGAATATGAAATAATTGATTTCAGAGAGGTGGAGAAGTATATTTTGAACATGCTTGGGCATTGTAACTTTAAGGTAGGAGCTTGACATCTTCAAGCCAAAGGAAATATGAAGGTAATTGGGTTCTCTAAAAAAAAAGGGGCACAACTAAACAATACATTAACATGGTATGAACGTTTATAATATCGGTGTAGGCAGTGGCCGGGCAGAGAATCTTGCTGACTAGCGAGTCGTGGGAAACCTTTAGTGTAAAATACTTTCTTAAAAACATCTATTAAGTTAGTTTTAAGATCTATTTTATCAATACTAAGTATATCTTTGTAAATTGTCTTTTGTTTATAGATCCAATTCAATTGAAAAACATTTTGTTACCATTAAATACTATTAATATTGATCATATCAATATTTGTGATACTATGGTACTATGATTCAATAATGGACTTGATCGATCCTAATATTAATTAATTAATATTAAGCAAATTCTGAAAAGAAATACAAAATTTCAATTTTAAGTACTAAACAGTACCCCAAAATATCAAAGCTAAAATACTTCTAAAATCTACAAATTATAATCGGTTGCAATGATATTTTTCTGCGTGCATGTTCGCCTTCTCTACATCACGTGTTGTTTTTATTCTTTTTGTTATTAAGATCGTCACACACAGAGTGTCACTTTTGACTTTTCCGCTACCGCTTTTCCTCCTTCCTCCTCGAAACCCACGTCCCCCCCTTCCGCAACACACACACCATTCATTTGTTGCCATTTGCAATTTTTGGCATGCAATCTTTAATAAGCCATATTATTGCTGTTGATGTTGTTTTTCCCAGTTCTCGCCCCGTGCGATTTCGTTTTTCTTTTCGCATTTCGCTTTTCCGCTTTTCGCGCTACTATTATATGTACACATATACATATATAATTTTCTCGCTTTTGTGTGTGTTTTTTTTAGTTATTCAAAACTGGGCTTCTGAATAAAATCAATGCGAAATGCGAAATGCGAGATGGGAGCTGCAAGCTGCGAGATACAAAAATGCCAGCGGCATGAATCATAAATCACAGCAATTGTTTACAATGAAGTAATCGCTGGAAGCGGCAAACAGCATTAACAACAATGCTCAATTGCCACATAATGTCATTAAGAAATTATTCACAGACAGACAAACATAGTAGTAGTACAAACTTGTTGATCAGCTTTTGCCACCGACAGTTTTCGGTATTCAGCTTTTCATTTTGTTCATTTTTCGCTGCTGTTTCGTTTCTTTTGTCGGTGAAAGGTGCCAGAAAATAAGACAAAAGGCAACTACTATAAGTTACAACTGGCCTAAAGTCTGTACCCCAAATAATGGGGCAAGCCAGGCAGGCAAATAATAAGTATGTATGTATGTAGTAAGCTGAGCTTTCCAATTCTCGTTAAGCTGCAGTTTTAATTGCAACAATAACAACAACCAGCAACAGACACTGTGTGTGTAGTTTTCATTGAGCGCTTCACGTGCTCCACTCCCCCAATTACCCCAATATCAAACACCAGCCATTGCCGATTCGCTTTTGAATGAAATTAAAACTGTTTTCGTATGCGGTTATCGTTCTGGAATTCAAAGCGCCAAAAAGGTCAACTGCACTACGTCCGTAAGGTCTTGCCCTCTACAATTAATCAAACCCATTACAGCAACAATCATTCGGAAACAGTGGTGCTTCTTTAAAGGGGAAGGCTCTTAATAGGAAATATAAATATAGGAGACACATTTTGGTGGGAATTTAAGTCAGTTCGCTATGGGGAATTTTACCGTTTTCTTTAAATAAATTAATAGCTCGTTCAGCTTAATTGATATCAACATGAAACACCACACACCGTATTTTATATAACGTCAAGAAACATTTGACAGTTGCAACAGTTGACTTTAACAGTTGGTATTTTAATAATAATTTTAATACTACTGTAACATAACAGCTTCATGTATTCTTAATAAATTAGAATTTTAAAATCGATAATGAACTTTTAAAAAATACATTATATTTCCATTATACATTATACATTACATTATATTCTAGTTTCCCATGGTGCACTGGTCTCTGCGGGTCAGCGAATTTCCCTGCTGGCGCTCTGCCCACACATGCACGCTATCAACATGGCTGCGACTTCGGCAAAGGTCTTCGGGTACGCAATCGGCAAACTAAAGCACAGCAATAGTGATGTCCCATTGTCATGTTGTAGCTAAATCTAGACGATTCTAGCGTGCTAGCGTTGTATGACTTCAAAAATATGCCAGAAATTTATATGAAATAGCAGGCTTTGAATTAGTTTTCATTTTGACATTTGCCTAGTGGAAAATATATGCTATTCTTTATACAGAAACTCGTGAAAAGTCATAGTGCAAAAGGCATAGATCAAGTCGTAGATAAATAATTCAAGTAAGTGAAGTTGAACCGTATATAATATAAAGTGACGGCGAACACCCTCTGTAAGCATTATTAGATCAAATTAAATTCCAGAAGCCACGAATTGCTGCTCCTATCGCTTTATTGAGATAGGGAGGAGGTTATGGGGTGTGTCATTGTGCCCTGCACTTGTCTTCGCCAGTTGTAGTTGTCGCTTTCCCCCCATCCCTCCCAAAGAAAACGCAAGAAGCACAGACAAAAGCGTGGCACACATTTGTCAGCTTGCGCCTCTCCTTGTCGGGAGGGAGCCGCTGGATTCCCCAGTGGCGTCGAAGAGGCCCCAGCTCTGGTGTCTCCGCTGAGGCACTCCATCATTAACTGTGTTGTCTCGCTCCAGCAGCGCACGACCTGAAAAACTCTTGTTTTTCTGTGCCTGCCTGCCTGCCTGCTTGCCTGTTTGTTTGTTTATTTATTATAGCTGGGAGCTGGGAGCTGGAGGAGAGCAGCAACAAATGTTGGCAACATTTACACAAAAATTATTTGAACAATTGCTGTCTGCGAAAACAAAAGGCGCCCACCTACACCTAGTTACAGTGTCCCTCCTCCACCCCCCCCAAAAAAAAAGACCTCTTATTGTTCATTGGAATAAAAACAAAAATTATGATAATAATGAGATGGCAATTGTTTAAAAATAAAATTAAATTCCATGAGCTGTACTCGTAAATTGTTGCCGCCTGAAGAGCGTAGAGAACATTTGAGATACACTTCAAAAAAGCGCAATCCAATGTATTTATAGTTGTGTAAACAAAGGCCCTTTTATCCGCTGGCGAACAAAGAATGTGGCATGCCATATACGAGTGTATATATCCATATATATATCTATATAGATTACCATACCGAAACTCCCTACGACTCCCCGCAAGAAGGCACAAAGTCCCAATAAGCCGCTTTTCGGCACGATATTATAGTATCTCTTATCACCAGACCCGGCCAGGCGGTGACTCAGCGCACGGGGGAAAGCAAAACAAAAAGACATGTGAAACGTGGCAAAGGGCGATTCGTGCCCCGAGCTGACTAAGTACAACATAGTATATAGTACTGGCCCACGAAATCTGAACAGTCAGGGTGAAATGCAGTGCCCACAAAAGAAGAACGGTGCCAAATCGGAGACAGATGCTGCCGTGACAAAGACAGACCAAAGAGCAGACGCACGAGACGCGAGCAAAACAAAGCGACCGATAACGAACTAAGCGATGCCTTTCATAAATACACAGCCCGGCTCCCCTGATAAGAGCCATTATGGGGCACGGAGCACGGAGCACGGAGCTCGGAGCACGGAGCAAGGAATATGGAGGGCCACAAGGCGTACAGAGTTCCCCAGCTATTAGAAGCTGCACTCTAAGCACAGCGAACAAAGACAGGGAACGAAAGAAAGAAGAAAGAAAGGTGAAGCACACACACACGCTGACTCCGACTACGTTTATGCGCACACTTTAATTGCAAACAAGAGACAGCTTGCAAAAAGTACACTCATGATATTGTTACACTTTTCTTGTTTGCCATTAATTTGAGCACAATAACTATTGTTATACCACCAAGTAGATTAATCATTACAAAACCACATGAATAGTATTGTTTTTTCAATGCAAATACTATTACTGATTAGGAGAATCATTATTTCAGTCTAATATTATATCAACTCTGGCTGTTTAATAAAAGTAAGTTGGGTTCCTATTTGAGAGTGGAAAGACTATTACGGATCTTCCTAATTCTATTTCTGGTTTAGTTAGTTATTTTAAGGCATAGCTCACTTCAGAAATATCGTTTGATACTATTAATTTATTAATTATAATTTATTTATTAATTATTTGCATTAATTTATTTGGATTTAATAGTTTTTTCTAGTTTCATGTTCGATAATTCGATAAAAACAATCTAAATTATATCGGAACAACAATTATGGTGACAAGTTTGTCAATAACCAAAATGAATTTCATTTCCTTCACCAAATATTTGTTCTATAGGAAAACGTACAGTATGTCACAATAAATGAAACTCTCACGGTTTTCTGACTGTACAGAGCACACACGTCGTGCCCTCTCCTTGGCCGGCCCCGTTTTAAGGCCTCTTATTGGTTTAAAATAATGGAGAATTAAGGTAAGAAAGGTCCTTACCTTATTAGCTATTGATTTATTTACAATTTAATTCATTAATACTGCCGTAGATATACTAATTGTTCTGGAAATTAGAGCCCCTTCTTTTGTGCTTCATTTAGTTATTCCAAAAACTATTTTCACAAATAAATGACGCATAAACAGAGTTACTTTACATTATATTCCTTACTCGGATATCTTGTGAAATTCATGGGCTCTTTCTTTAATTCAGAAACTTGATTAACGCATAAACGGAACCTGTGCTGAAATATCTGGTGAGTTCTCCTTCTAAAACATAAAATTGATCTGCTTTTAGTATTTAAATGGAACTTACCACCACATTCACCGTGGAGCTCAGATGCTGGGCGATCCGGTTCAGAAACTTCCTGAAGGACGAACGACGCAGGACACGTGTCCTCTTGTTATTGTTGTTGCTGCTGCTATTAATATTGTTATTATTGGCGGTGGTGTTTGCATTGCTGCCACTACTGTTGTTGTTGTTATTGTTGTTGGCATTGATGTTGGCATTGGCGTTGACCGTCGTTGGGGCCTCGTAGCTGCTGAGGGATACAATGCTGCCGGAGCGGCCACGTCCTCCTCCCACGCAGGACGATATGGCCGTATGGCTGCCACGTCGCTCCGCGTTATCCTTGCGGGAACCGGTTGTGCCGGAGTCCTCGCCCAATTCGCCCGTGGCCGTCGATGTTTTGAATTTACGTGACCAACGAAAGGGATTGCGTGGCAAGGAGAAGGCGCGGCGAATCTTTTTGGCGGCATTCGTGCTCTTTTCCTGTGACGCCGTGGTTGTTGTTGCTGCTGCTGCTGCCGATTCCGTTTTTGTTGTTTCTAGTGTCGCCGCTTTTGTTGTTGTTGCTGTTGTTGTTGTGTGGGTGGCGGCAGCGGCTGTGGCGGCGTCGCCCTCGCTCTGCTCTCTTCGCTCTTTTGTTGTGCCCATATTCCTGCCTCGCCTCGCTGCTCGCTCTCGCTTTCTCTCACTGTCTCGCTCGCACACTGAACACACCGATTTTCGTCACATATATTTACGATATAAATTGCACTGACGTAGGACGTTTGCTTATGTGGTTGTAATAAACTATAACTAACTCGAATTGACCTTTTTTTAGCAGTGATTAATGCACTTTAATTCCGATTTTTCGACCCTGCTTTCTTTGGTTTTTTTTTTTGTGTCTGCCTCCGCCTCTTTCTGCTTCCTCTTCTTCTTCTTCTTCTTCCTGGTGACCCACTCCCACTCCGCGACGGGTGTTTGTTATATGCAAATACTTTCACTTTTGGCGGCGGCGTCGGCAGTCGGCCTTTCACGGATCGGATCGGATCGATCGGCGCGTTTAAACTATTTTTCTAACTTTTAGCCGCAGGCGGCGGTCGGTCAGTTGTCAAAACATCGACTACTATGACTACGTGTAAATACCTAAGAAAAACACCCAAGCGTGTGTATTTAAAAGTTTTCAGCGAAAGGTCTCACTAAAATAGCTAAACAACCCTCGAGACATATGACGTTGCCAGACTTTGCCAGATCTATACAATTTCGAATATTCTTGTGCTAGCTGTCCATAGCTGCCTGCTCTGAACCTCGCGTAAAACGTAACGTGAAGCATACAAAAATGTAGCATACTTCTTGGATTCATAAGAAACAAGTAATGTAGAAATTGTGTATAATGTATGTATGATTCGAATTCAACGTAGAATCATGTAGAATACATTAAGTATTAAAGGGAAACATTTTCCACAAATTCTTAAATATGAGAGGCTTTTCTTTTAAGCAATAGCAACTTAAGGTTTTCATATCGCCTAGTCTTATAATTTTGTTTATAACGAACATTATCCCGTGCAATTCCGCTTGACTGCAGCTTATGCTCGTAAAAACTTTTTAGTATTCATGGTTTTGGCATTAACGACAATTATGGCAGCGTTTTATTTTGTTTTTCTTTCTCGCTGGCAGCGACGCCGGCCGCAGAGAAGGCAGCAGCAACGACGACGCCAGCAGCGGCGGAGCAGTTCCGTTAGGCGTGGCTGCTCTGCTATGAAAAGAGATGGGAGCCAGAAAGTCTCCATGAAAACGCCAAGGAGCGTGCACCAATCAGCGGCTCGTCTCTTTCCGTCAAAGAGCGCCTGCGCCAAGAGAGCGCGCACAAGAAAGAAAGAAAATAAAGAGAGAGCAGAAGAAACCAGTTTTAGTGTCAAGGAAGGGCGTCGCCAAGGGGGCGGTGTGTTGCTGGCATGGCTGATAAAGATGGCCGTCGACGGAGAGAAAACAAGAAGAAAGCGCGGAACAAGAAGCAGAGGCAGGAAAGAGGCAGGAGGCATTGCCTCAAACTCAAAGTCACAATTATGGGGCACTCATTCATTGCGGTGTATGATGCAAACAGCACACTTGCCGCCGCCCCAGCAAACCCCCCCCCCCCATTTCCCTCTCCAGTCTTAACCGAGTTTGCTGTACAGTTGGGCTTCTTTAAAGGGAAATTTATGCAACTTAAAAATAAGAAGAAAGCCATCTTTGTATACATTTTCCTAAGCGTTTTTCCCGGTTTTAAAACAATATTTATTTCACACAACAAACCATAAAAAAGTATATTTATTTATTAACTATTTTTTTTATTTAGAAGCTTTATTGTATTAGTATTTATTAAAATCCAAATAAAAATTGCTCTGCCTGCAAAACATTATATCCAATTTATTATTTTTAATAGAAGTCAAGAACTAAATTTACGAATCCTTTAACTTAAT
>JAEIIG010033689.1:0-24910 GCA_018904695.1 Drosophila parvula
TACCTTACTTTTACAATAAAAAGAATATATAAAATGAAGATTTTAATATTAAATTCGATTGATTTGATGTGATTTTTAAGTGGAAACCGCATATACTTTCTTGTACTCGTTGCAGACTCAAGTTGGAGTATTACGAGCAGGCCTGCGCCGTGGACAGCGTGACCAAGAAGTGCGCCGGCAGACCGAGCGGCTGTCGAACAGCAATGATTGGCATACTGGGTACCATGCTGAGGACGACCTGTGCCTGCCAGGGTACGGATCCCCAGCACTTGTACCAGTGCGTTGGATGGCGACGCCTGCTATGGATGAATCCGTGTGTGGGTAAGTCTCTGGCCATCACTTAAGAGGTGAATGCACTCGGCGAAATTTACCAAATATTAAATTAATATAATTCAGTATTCCGATTTAAAATGAAGATTTTTTCACGCTCATTAACTCTGGTATTCTTTCATTTTCCCTCGACAGTTGAGGCTCAAAAGGATTTCCATATGAAGCGATTGGCGGAACTCGGCTTCCTTACCACCACAACAACGTCAACGACCACCACGACGACCACAACGACGACGACGACGACGCGGGCACCACCGCCTCCGCCTCCACCGCCGCCCACCACAACGCCGACGACGACGACCAGCCTGCAACCGAAGCAAACGGCAAGAAAGCCGGCGACGCACATCTTCAAGGACGTGTATGCGGTAAGTATGCCTATTTAGGCGTCTTAGTCTTAGGCTACTCCCCATTCGAGTCCTAATTGCCCAATGCGGTCAACTAGTGGCCGATTTGATCCGATCCTTCCCATTTGGCGTTGTGTCCGACTTTAACAAGCATCAACAACAGTTACCTGTGGGAAATGCCCCGATGCATCGTCCCCTTTATTAATCCTCGGTTGATCCGTCCGTCGGTTGTCGGTTCGCTTTCTGTGTTTCCCAATCAGCACTCAATCAGTGGCTCAAAAAGGGGGTTGGGTAGTGGGGGGTGTGGCCGTTCTGGGCAGAGAACGGCAAAGCGGACAATATGCCACACAACATGCCAGGTCAAACCGAAGTCCACATCCCGGATTCTGCTTTGGTCCTGACCACCGGCATTCATCACTCGAAAAAAATTACTTGATCGGAATATGCTTTCATTGAGTTTGTTAAAAAATCATTTGTTATTATATACTTAAAAAAGATTAGAGATAAATAAAAAGGTTTAGAAATCCATAGGTAAGGAAATATTATATATTTATATGATACTAATTAAACTCATGTTTAGTTAATTATAATTGGAGCGTTAATTATAAATTAGAGCCTTCTTTGCCAAGGCAAACACCTTTTTAAATCTAATAAAAATTTGTCGTTTTATATTTACTTTTAAAAGTCTGATAAAATAACATTTTCATTATAGCAAAAACACTTTTGTTTAGTTGTGTTTTACCTACCTTATTTTTTTTATTTAATGAATGGCAGAAAAATTGTTATTTTTCCTAGAAAATATATTTAAAAATGAATACTAGATTTAAAACCTTATCGATTTAGGAAAAGCTTGAAAGCTTGTTTATTACTTATTAAATTGTAACAATTAATTTATACCTTGCAATATCCTTTTTCGAGTTATTTTTCCTAGTAAATATATTAAAATATATTCGTGCTAGATTAAAAACCTTTTCGATTTAGGGACTTGAAAGCTTGATTATTACTTATTAAATTGTAATATTTAATTTGTATGTCCTTTACGATATCCTTTTTCGAGTGTGGATCACAGGGTCCGCTTCCTGGTAAACTTCTGTTTCTGTTTCTGCTTGTGGCCCAGTTCCTCGGGTTGGGCAAACCGACAAAGCAATCAATTTCTGTGACCTGCAGCCACTACTGCTACTGCTTCTGCTACTGCTGCTGCTGCCTTTGCAGCAACGGCAGCAAAAAGATTAAGCCCCCACTCCCCCGACCCCGCCACCCTTAACTGTACACAAAAAATATATATACATATATCCGTATTCGTTTTCAAACTCTTTAACATCCTTTTCTCTCCCTCCGACAACAACAATAATAACGACCAACAATTGCAACAATGAACCGCAAAAACCACAAAAAATGCAAATAAATAAATAAAAATGTGAAAAAACAAATATGAAACAAAATATACAAAAAAAAAAAAAAAAAATAACAAAAACCGTGCAACAAAATTGAAAAACCACGAAACGCAAAACCGAACCGTAAAAAACAACAACAAAATGGCATGGGGAAAATGTTGGGGAAAACTGGCAGCCAAAAGAGAAATCAGAGCCAGCATCGGTGGAACACAATTATCTCGATCTGCCCGATTCAATCCCGCTGCCCAGTGTAAATGTCGAGAGCGGCGGAAATGGCGGAAATGACGATTATCACAGCGGCAACAACGGCAACGGCAATGGACACGGAAATGGAAATGGCAACGGTAACGGCGGCAGACGTAAAAATGGCGGAAAAGGACGCGGCGGCGGCAGCGGCAGCGGCATCGGCAGCAGTATAGATTTCGATGATCCAGTAATTTTCGTGGACCCAAGGGAAACAACGGAATTTGTGGGCATCAGCATCACGGAGCCGGTAACCACAACAACCACAACAATGGCCACCACGACAACAACACAGCCGCCAAGTAAGTAAATGCAAGTGGGTAACAAATTGGAGCGTCCAGTGAGTTGGAATCGTTGCGTTTCCAATTGCGGTTTTGGATCTGTCCAAAAATTGTACTATATTGTAGCTGTCTCTCGTTTATAAAAGCTCATATCTGTCAAGGTCTCCGGTGTCTCATCAAAAGTTTCCGTCAGCTTAATAACAATTAGCTGGTACTTACACATGACAAAAATGGGAGAAGGCAAAGTGGTAATTGGAGAAAGTAACTTAGAGTTACAACTCTTTTAATAACATCTTTTCTTTCTTCACATAAAAAATCGAACAATCTTTTAAATGTAAAGTACAGAAAAAAAAATGATAGTTAAAGTATTGGGAAGCTATTAATATTAATATTTCTAAATAATCATTAATATTTTAAGCACAGTTCTTCTTTAACATCAAGTAATTTTTGGTACTCTGTTTTCAAGTATATGTGCTATCAGTATCCAGTATCAGCATGAGTGGCTTAACTATTAATTATTAATTTTAAAGAATTTTAAATAGAAAGCCAACAATAAAAGTAATACCACCAAAAACAGCTCTTCCAAGCAATATATATTAATTCAATTGAGCTTAATTTCATATGTCAGAATTTTTCTAAATAAATAAATAAACAAAACTCAAATTTTTTGCCGTGCACACCACACACACACACATAACACACCCCGACATTTTTATACATTTGGGTATCGTTTCCGTTTTGAAGTTTTCAACATAATTGATGCGGTGACTGCGGTTGTTTGGCTAATTGAAAGCATAACTCAGCGCCGACCGTGATTATTATTTTAATATTTTGTGCGCAAATCATTTAAAATTCAGTATCCGCAATGGTCATCCCACATCCCACATCCCACACCCCACACACACACACAAAGCACAACCGGAAATGAGTTTGTTTTCGGCTGATGTGGCAATTATACGGGGAAATGTGTGTGGCCCTGTAAAGTCCACCGCTAAAATGCCGTAGAGTCTTAATATCCTAGGACATGACAAATCCGATTATGCTTTGAATGCCAAGCGCACCACACAAAACATATCACTCGACTGCATTGTGATAATACTTCCGTTGTTCAAAATCTCCTGCCGAGGACATCGTTTATTGTCCATTCATTTATCACAAGGGCTTCGGGGCCGAAACGTGTTTACAAACATCATTAAAAATGTAAATGAGTTGGTTTGTTTGTCCAGTCCAGTCCGTCAGTTTGTCAGTTTGTCAGTTTGTCAGTCAGGCAGTCAGGCAGGCAGCCAGCCAGGCATCCCGTGTGGTCAGCTCGTCCGTTGTAATTATTTAGACACTTGGGACATTTGGCTTTGAATTTTGCATGAAATGTTGCTGGCCCGCAGCTGAACCTGTTTGTGTCTCATCTATAATTGATTTTGCTCGTGCAGTCAGGTGGAAATTTTAAAACTATATTTAACTATTGTAAACTGCCGGCTGCCCGCTGCTGCCTATGTGTGTAAGGTTCAATTATTTATGTGCATTTTATAGCGGCTTTATTGGTAAAGTTTTCGCTAAAATAGGGATTTTGATTAGGGGGCCTGGTGCCCCAGGTGCCAGTTAAGTCACATCTTGGCAGTTTAAAGGGACCATTGGTGGTAATTAAGTGCGAGTGTGCGGGTCTCGAGTGTGCAAATTTGTGCTACATAAACACACACGGAAAACTTTTTGCGGGGGGAATGGTGGTGGTCCCAGGAAAAGTCGTAATGGCTTTGATGACATGATGAATGCTCCACATGAGTGGCGGACATCCGTTATTTGGGCATGAGTGGCACACGGTCGCCAGAAAAAGGGATGTATATACACGGTATATGTGTGTGTGTGTAAGAGGAATTGTGTTGAAGTCAACACTTAAAGCCACAAAAAGATCAAGCAGCACAGTCAACAGTGTACGTCGAGTGAAAATTAAGTTTAATCAAAGGTGTTAAACTGGTTTATGGCTGAGCAAATTGGTTTAATAAATTATTCGATCAATTATGAAGTGGCTCTAAAATTGAATAATGATTTTATTTGCAGGAAACTGTGTGGTACAGCGACCTCGACAGTCGGATCAACTTATTCGTGAGGGCAGCAGCAAGCGGGTAAGTAAATTATTTGCCAAATTATTGGCCAAATTGCAATTATGCCAATATGAGACGGAAATAACCGAAAATGGCATTTATTTGTAAGCACACTTAAACGAAAATGCCAAAGCCAAAGCCAACTTTAAGTGCAAATTAATATTTCATTCATATTTCGGCCGAGATTTGTTCGGAAAGTGCTTTTTAGCGCATTTACATAACTAAAAAGTTAAGCCCGAGAAAAGTGGCTAGCTAAAAATACCAAAAATATGTACGGAAAGCTGCACGTGTCGGCACGTGCTGGGGAAAAATGGGAAATCATATAAAATACACACATATAGAGCAAAGTTAAAGGCTTTTGCTTTTGTTTGTGCCATCATTTAATTATGGCCACACCGGGCGTATACGTAATGTATGCCCGAACACAATGCAATTTAATGCCATCTCCTCCTTGCGGGCAAATTCCTTCTTTACAGATCTACTCCTTGGACGACGTGGAGTGCAGCGAGCTGTGCAGCTGCGGCGACTCCCTCACGCTCACCTGCCACGCCCTCTGCGTCCCCTTCGCCCCATGCCGCACCGCCCTCGCCTTCTACAGTCACGCCTCGCCCGCCTACCAGGCGTTCCGCGGTCGCTGCCTCTGCTACTCGGGCCGCTTCATCTGCATGAAGCCGCCGCTTGGGGAGTACATTCTGCCAGGTGAGTCGTCTACATATCCTTCCCATCCAGCTATCCTGCTGTCCTGCTGCCTCTTTTAGCTACCCCACCCCCGTCTGCCACCTGTGCAGTTCTGCGGTATTACGGTGGCGTGTCGGGTTTCGCTGTGCGTTAAGCACTTAGCGATTATCGCCGACGACAGGCAATGACGAGGCGGGGCTGTCAGGTGGAATGCAGCTGCATTTTTGTGTGTGCCGCAAGTTAAGGAGTCCCAACGGGAATCCGCACTTGAAGAATTTAAACTATGTCGTTTTTTACTTCAGAAAATATGTCTTATTTTAAAATGAAACACCAAGCAAAAGATTCGATTTAAATTGTGAAAATAACTACATTTTAACTTCATAAATAAATTGATTTATTTAATAATTTGCTAAAGCCTAGATTCGGTTAAAAAAAAAACCTACACTTTTCTTAAACTGCGGAAATTGAAAAAGAAAAGGATTTCTCTGCAAGGGCAGCTCATGCTTTTGCTTTAAGTCCTTTTGTCAGGACACCTCCTCGTGCGCTGAGGAGCCACTTTGCAGACCGTATTTGACACAGAAAAAAAGGAACCATTGTGGCAGCAGCAAGCAAGGTTGCGTGGCTCTTGTCCACTTCCCACTTGCCACTTGCCACATGGCACTGGCACTTGCGTGCGTTTTTCGTGCGCGGATTCCGCAGTAAATTACGTTTACTGCAATTGATGTTGCATTCGCTACATTTCTCGTCTTCTCGTTGCAGGTGGTGTGTTCCTGCTATTGGGCTATAGTGCCGCCGACGAGGCGCTGCTGCGTCCACACACGAACCTCGGGGTGCAGGATGCCGTGCGAGCCCTGCAGCAGTACGTAACTACATACATCGATAATCAGGTAAGCCGCCGTCTCGGTCGAGCGAACGCATAGTAAAGTATGCCCGGCAATATATATTAATTGCATTCCGTCACCTCTCCCTACCCCCCGTCCCACCTGCCATACAGACGCAGTGCACCCTCACGCTGTTCAATATGACCGAGGAGAACATAATCATAGCCGCGCGTCTGCCGCACGATGGCAAACTGAAGGATATTGAGCTGCTGCGCAAGGAGAAGGTATGTTGAGATGCCGCAGGCTCTTTATACATATGCACAGAGAGAAATGGCATTGCAGTGGAAACAGAAATATATTTTATACGATTATTGTATGGAAAGTTTCCTAAGATTAAAGTAATTAATTAATATAAGAGACTTTGAATTGTATTTTGACTCAAAATAGTTCATACATCCCTTGGGAAAAGCAGATATATTTTTTTTGTTTCTCTTTTTTATTTATAAAGGTATGCGGGAACGTCTTTAGATCCCATTATCACCATGTTATCCATATCCTGCTAACCTTTGTAGGTGTAGCGTTTTCAGTTAACAATAACAATCTAATGTAACAATCATAATACACAAAATTTATAAATATCTAATTTATGTTTCTTTCTAAGCTGACAGTATTTAAATTAAAAGTTAACCTTTCTCTCTCTGCCAACTCAGTCTTTAGAAAATCCATTTTCCTCAAACTAATCGAATCGAGCACTATTGCCGCTTATCTGTCTGTTTGCAGGACGAGTGCACCGCAATACTGAAGACCATCAGTCATCAAATCAATAGCGAGCACAGCGAACTCCAATCCCACCGACTGCTGAGCATTTTCAAAATGTCCGAAGTCGAGGTCGTTTGGCCGGAGAGTACAAGTGCGGCGGCCCGGAGTGGACACGGTTCCGTCTGTCAGTTTGCCAGCGGCGGCGGTTGCCATCGGCTGCTCTATGTGACAATGCTAGCGGTGGCCGCCTACTTCTCCAGATGGACAACGCTATGTATGAGCGATGTGGCTTGGACATGACAGCCGCATAGCTAAGGGATTAGGGCAAGGACAATTGCATAACTGTACGTAGTAGATATTCGTGGGGGGATCGTCATTGTCATTATTATTATTAACATCATCATCGGATGTGAAGGCGTTGAAGCGTAGCGGGGAGTGGAGAACGATAGCTATAACTATAAACTATAATGATATGGTGCATACTCTTAGGCGCCTCCCATGGCATAGCATAATCATAATACTGTGTTGTATACATTTAGGGGCTAGTTCTGTGTTTTTAGCTGCGATTATTATGAAGCTTTGTTGTTGACCCTTGACGATGTTGCTGTCTCTTTTGATACGAACGTATGTATGTGGATTGCGAGATATACATATATTGAAACTTATATAGAACATATGCGTACATATATAATATATGTAGAACTCAACTAGATTAATCTATCATTTAATGTGAAAACGGAAACTGCTGTCTACATAATAATATTGTTAGCAAATAACTAAAGAATAACAAAAAAAACACGATAGTTGGATTTGAAGTGTGTGTATATAGGAAGGGATAAGCATTAAGTACTATCCGTAGCTAGTGTTTTATACGGTAAACAATACATATTTCTGTCCGTTCATCAGTAACACACACACACACACACTCGGCACACACACACACACCCATTAAAGCCCACTCATTTGTTGCTGTTTAAGCTCTACCAAATTCTTGGCTGCCTCAATTAAAAATAAAAATATTAACCGCCTTAACAACGCCTACGTGAGTGCATGCATCCCTTGGATATGCCAGCTTTCTCGTTTGATTTTTAATTACATTTCAATACGGCCTGGCCATCTGCCGGAACAAACAAAAGTCAGGCAAGCGAACGAGAACTCGTTTAACACTCTTATGCAAATCGTTATTGTTAATTTAATTCATAGTTTTCCCGTTTCGTTCGGAGGCGCGAAAACAATTACGGTTTCATTATCAATTATGTGTTCTGCATTTCGATTGTTTTCCCGGGCAGCCAGGGACGACCTCGAACTCGCCTCGTTTCAACAGGTTTCATTGCTACAAACATATATGTATTACCCCCCTGGAATTACACCCCTCAGTTCGCTGTACATACTTACTCTACTTACCACTTTGGACTCCTCAATTGACGTAATTAAATACTAACAGTACATATCAATATGAACACCTAAAACGAGTTTTACACGAAACTTTCTTCTCGAGTCTTTTGTATATATTTCTTTATACCAAAAACAAAAAAAAAACAAAAATAAAGTATACATAATATTTACAACGATATACAAATGAACAACCCTATGGAATACGGTACGAGATCTCAATTCAAGTTAGACAAAGCAGCTAAGTTTAAATGTATATCGAAAGAGACTTCAGTTGAGCCTTACGAAAAGAAGAAAAAAAAACAATGTAAAAAGAGAGAGAGTAATCTAGAAACTATTGTAAATAGTAGGGGGAGGAAAAAAAAAACACCTGAGTGAATGGAATATCTAAGAATATTGATCGAGTGTTTGACATACACAAAAAAAACCACACACACCACACACTTTAAGCCTAAGCCTGACCATTTTGTGCAGAAAAGAAAGAAACTTGTAGCAGTGTAGCAGTGTAAAATGTGCACGTATTGAGAATGGTCACAATCATGAAAAAATGTCTTCCTTAATGCATATACTCGGCGATATGTATTATGTTTATACACATAAATAAATGAAATATATATATATATATACGAATTACCTATACCTATACCTATACGATATCTGGCAAGACCCTAAGCCTGCGCTTCAGTTAGACAAAAGATAATGTAATATACACACCGAGGGCTAAACACAATATCACTCTATCGAATATCCTTGCAAATTATAACACTGTTGACACAAATTAAGAAGAACTAACCGCAGCATATCTAAGTCAAAACAAATATACCCTAATTAAATATAAATATATTAGATATTGAATATACGTATGCATAAAGTTATAAACGTTAGAGAGCATTGATAAAAACAAAAACTACTTTAATAGTGTCTAGAGAAAGCAACGCTTTAACTTAAACCTAAACCAATAGCAGCAGAAAGAGTGTAAAGTCTATTTGTATTGGGAAACCTGCTTGAGATATCATCTAGCTAAATATTAGACGAATTTAAGGCAACAACTAACCTATCGAGCAGCTCTCGTGTGTCCTTAGAAAATAGGGGAAATTAGTAGAAATTGTTCGGGCCATCGAGAATTTCAGATCATTTGCTATCCGATCCGCATCGTTTTATGGCCAACCGAAGCAGCAACTAAGTCGTTATATAGTTTCGAACCATATCAGTGACGGAAGACAACAAGTCGAGTGCATTGTTTCATATCCCATTCCATTCCCATTACCCTCCCCCTATATAACTCGCACTCACTGGGTGTTCCCATTACCCTCCCCCTATATAACTCGCACTCACTGGGTGCGGACAAAGCGTAGCTACAATGTAAAGTACCGTTAAAGAATGATGCAAAACGAAAAGGAAATGGAGAAAATTACAAAATAGTCGTCGCATTAATGTAAAAAGCAGGCAAAGGGCAAAAGGAAAACTAGCATACTCAAATAGCAATCTGTAGCAAGGATACGTATAAATTCCAGGATAGCAAAATCACAAAGGCATAATGACAGCAAATACAAAACGTTAGGCGGAGGGGAACTTTGAAAATTATGCATGGGGAATTCGAGAGGCGGCGCCGCACTTCAAGTTTAATGCTGTAAGTTGGAACCTAAGCAGCAGTAAATGATAAATATAAATATATAAATAAATATACGATATGTTAGGTTGCATATACGAGGGTGTGTATGTAAGTATGTGGGCTTTATGTTAGCGTATACAAACAACCGAATTGAGGTACATGGATAACGTTAAAACTTAAATATAAAAAACTATGGAATAAAGCAAAGCGAATGGCATATTTGTAATAAAAAACAAAAACAAAACAAAAGAACAAAAACAATGTAAGTGAAACAAACAAGAAGAACAACAGCAGAAAATAAAGAAAAAGCAAAATAACAAAAGTATAGACATTAAAGATTGTGACTATTCATTTTGACTGATTTCAGTATATAAATGGTAAGTACAAAATAAGTAAAGAAGTCATTACCTTTATTAAAGGCTGGTAAAAAATATTTTAAAAGGAATTACTGTAGCAGAAACATTTAAAACAAGCCTGCTTATTCGATATTTTAAAGATTTAATAGTACTTTATTGCCATATTAGAAGGAAGAAGAAAAGAAAGTATTTTTTTATTTATTTAGAGCAGCTAAAGAAATCACCAGAGTATTTTTTAAATTCGATTGCATACTTTTAGACCTCTTTTACAATGATTTAAAATCCATGTAATCATTCCCTTTACGATTAAGTTACCTAATTGTTTAATAACCCTTTTTTACACCTTTTTCTCTGACTGATCCGTTTGAATCTTTCTGGGTCACATTATTCGTGATGCGCACTTTATTATTGACCCCCAAAACGCCTGCGAGCGATCGGCAACTAAGTATGTAACACTATCGAAGCGAACAAAGCCGCGGATACAATACAATACAATGCCAGGGAGTGTGCTCTGGCAGAGATATAGGGGCACATACTACAAAGACAGCGCAGAAGTCCTTGTTGAGCGGCAACCAAACATATACACTCTCAGTGGGTGAAAAAAAAAATGAAACAACAAACAAGGGCAAAAAGGCGGCAGTAGAAAAGCAAAATGAACTGGCTGAAAAGAAAAGCCAACCACACAATGCCTTTGTATATGGTAGAGGGGGGCATGGAACAAAAGATGAGCCGAAGACAAAGACACTTGCTCAAGGCAACGCCGTTTCATGGCTTAAACTCAAGTTCCTCGGGAACCACTCGAATGCACTCCACACACCCACACCCACAGCCACAGCCGTAGCACCAGCAAAAACACACCCCAGCTCGAAACAACAAAGACTAAGGTCAATCATTGGAATTTTGCCAGTTAATTCGCATACAAAAGGCGGTGGCCCAGAAGAGAATGAAAATAACACGAGCTACGCTTTCCTCCACCAATCTTGCCTGCTTCTTGCCTGCCCCCCCTTTGACCTGCCACGCCCAGTGGCATGCTGAGTTCGGCATTTATACTTCCACTTAATTAGGTAATAAATGATTGAAGAAATTATGTCTAGACGTGAGGACAATTCCGATGCCTTGGCCGCACACACATACTATGTGAATTCATTCCTGGCACGTGAGGGGTTAAAATGTTGCGAATTTCCACACAATCACACACTGATGCACACACTGGGGCACACACACACACATGACATCCATTTGAATAGAATTTGTATTTCATTCTCTGCGTGCTTCCCGTGATTTGAAAGCTGGCATAAATTGTAAACAATTTCTTTTTGATTCAATTTGTATAACCTGGTGCCGCTAAGTGGCAATGCTTTTATACGAGACGCTTGTTCAGGGCCCATGTATTTATTTCGCATTTTATATATTGCATTCACAGGAGAAACGATGCCTGAATAGCAAAGCCCGAGAGTGAATCGTAATGAATATACGGGGGCAAACGGGGCGGATACGCGATGCGGGCTTTGCCAGTTCATTAATATGGTGCAAATATGCTGAAGGTCGATGATATGAGCCATATACTACACAATATATACCATCGAGATACAGAAAGAAAAATAGATGTTACTGTCGTAAAAACTATAAAAGGGAAAGGAGAAATATCAAGTAAATTAGTAAAAGGGAGAGTTTACTTTGAGCTTATCTTAAAATATGAAGAAATCAGTTTAAAATGAATTAAGAAAACTTTTTGGCAAACTAATAAAACAATATTTTAAGGTAGACTTTTGGACAAACTCGACCTTAGTACGACGTTTTGAATCATCTCCGAATTTTTTACTTTAATAAGAAACCGCCTTGGATTTACAGCTATTTCCGAAGGGAGACACATCTTCATCATCATTATTCGTTGCTGACAAGCTTCAACATTCAGTATAACACCCACTTGTTGGGGATTCTAAGGCAACAAAAGTTATATCAGCAAACTGATCCTGAAAAGGCCTTTGGGTATTTGGGACATTGTTTCCTTTCAATATATTCATATTCTTGAAATGTACATTTTACAAGAAGCCCAAATAAGGTACAAGTATTATAATAATGAATATATTTTTGTTTTTCTACTTCTTAGCTAATATATACTTTAGAATAACAAAACAAACAGCTGATTTATTTAAATCTTCATATAAATACAAATTATAATTGGTCTGTTGTTGTTTTGATCTAATTTCTATGCAAAATACCATAAAGAAAACGGAAGTATTTTTTTCTCTGTACAGAACTGGGGCCTGGCCGTTGTTGCACGCACATTTATCAGGCGGCAATGATTACGTGTTTGCCATTTTATTGCTAAAACTGTTGCGCCTCTCTGTCTGCTCCAGTAGTCACCTCTCTCCTTTTGCCCCCCAGCTCCCCGCATATCCTTGGCCCCCCCCCCCCTTCTGCTGGGGTAAGTGGGTCTCTGTCTGTTTGTGACTTTGTTGCCGCTCCTGGCTTTGTTCTACTTGGAATTGCCTTTTATTTTGTGCTAATTGAAGTTGCTGCCATCATATTTTTTTTTTTTTCACCCCCACCACGGCTGCTACTCCCACACCCACTCTCGCACACACATGTCGGCTGGGTTTGCTTTTATTGCCGCCATCTATGTTTTGCCTGTTTTTGCAATTTTAATTAAAAACGTGTTTATAACAGCGCAAAATGCTGATGAGTGAGCAGAATAATTTATTTCGAATATATATGTGCACACATAGGAGGAATATAGAAAACCAGGCTAATATAAAGGCTAATAGTAAGTGCACGGTGTTGGTTCATTTGAAACGGCGCTAATTAATGACAATTTTCTCTATGGGCTTTAGTATGCAAATCCATTTACAAGTTTATCCGCTCAGCATAGAAGATTATCGTGGCACAGAAAAATATATGTCTAACTTTAACATTATTCCCAAATAATGTTATTAATAAATAAACAAAATCATAGTCAATTTAACAATTTATTTCTTGTAGTGAACTTTAATCAAAAGCCGAGAAAAAATTACATTAATTGCCTGACAAGGACTTGCAAAAAACCTACTTAAAGCCGAGAAGAAATTCCTGTCGACATGGCCTGAAAGTATGCAGCATTTTTCGCTGCAATTTATTGCGCATAAGGTGGCAAGGCGAGGCACACACTCCCACACCCTCGCACTCGTACACACATACTCCCTGCCATTTACACATTGCGAATTCCTTTGCATAACGCTGTGGGGAATGTATATTGCCAGGATGCCGAAGGAAGAAGCCACGGCCACACAAGGAGATATGCACCACAGCAGCATCCACAGCTGAAGACGCCGGCGCTCCGCCTCAACTTCAGAATCAGCAGAAGCCACACCACAAAGAATTCAATTGAATTGATATTCAAATGCGCTTTGCCGGCGCTCTCGCACAGAGAGAGGCATCCATTATTTGTCGATTTTACACATGGCACATGGCAAATGTAGGGGAAAAATGTACGACCTGCTGAATAATAAGAAAAAAAATCGAATAGAAAGAAAGCCATGCATATATAGTATAGAGGCATTCGAGGGAAGTGCGAAATCCCAGTTCTAGTTTTCATTAGTACATTTTTACTCACTCCCCCCCCGGCTGGGCCAATGATCAGTGAGCCCTTTTTGATGGCTTCGATTGCTCCGGCGGACTGCGAACTATTTTTGCGCCATTTGCCAAAAAGCCGGAGAACCAGCACCTTTTGGCCCCAGCGAATGCAACACAACATGGCCAGGACTCTGAGGAGCTGCATTTGCATAACTCGCTTCCCCAAGGGAACAAAAAGCAGGGCTGCTGAAACAGGGAAAGCTTAAGCACTGGGGAAAATTTTTACAAGAGATTAACATTTATTATATTATTTATAATAGGGATAGATAAACTGGAAGGATATTTTGTTATTTTATAATATTTTTGAAACAGAATTGAAATGAATAACCATTTGTTATGATCTTTCATGATGATTTACCATGAAATTGCAATATTGTTGTGTTATCGATAACGGCGGGGGCTCTCAATGTTGTCTTCCATCTCTAACAAGTAATAATTACTAATTTGTTTCTGTATTCCGATATATTCAGAACAAGATAAGGTCTTTTCTTTCGTTTGCATCTATTTATAAAGAAATCTACAAATTTTGAACACGAATCGAACTAAACGTTTTATTTGATAAATACCGCATGGTGTTTTATAACATTTTATCGATAAATGGCGATGTCATCAATGCATCAAAGTACGCTACTTTCTTACATGCTAATTCCGGATAAATACAAGCAAAAAATATATATTATTTAACAAAGATTCCAAACTATCATTCACTATTGGTCGCAGTGTACTATCGAAGGCAGATAGACAGGCTCAGGGCTCAGCGTTCGATGCGCGCCAGACAAGCAGCCAAGTGCAGAAATAACACAAAATAGATGGCGATGCGATGGGGAAAATAATAGGAGCGGAATGGGAACAACAAAAAAAAAATGTGAAGTATATGTATGTATGCATTCTCCTTTCGAAGAAATCGTATACGTAAGAAAAACTGCTAAGGAGCCAAATACTCGAACATTTGCAAACGCGGCAAAGTAACGAAAATTTGCAAATTGATTGCATTCCTGTGCCTGCGCTCCAGTTCGTTGGCGGAAGGGCGTTTTGGGCTTGAGCTCAAATATGAAATCTTTGGAAGAGTGCAAATTTCGCACATTTTTTCGGGGTAACTGTGGGAATGTATTCTTGGTTCGATTTTTGTTGCCAAAAATGAATCGATGGAGAAGCAGAATTGGCAAAACAAAAGTCAAATACCTAGGCCAGTGCATGCAAAAGTCTGACATTTCTCAACTCCATGGATATGCTGCTTCAGCGCCAATCAAATTATGCAAATCTTGAGTTTAATTACGGACAGCAGAGTGCAAAGCTCAAATTTAAATCAATTTTTTGTGTTTCTTAGACTCCGCTCCTTGCTGCTCCTCTGTCCTGTTCTTATTTTATTTGTTCTTTATAAAATATTCAAACACTTTGACACACTTTGTCTGCCGGCGAGCAGATTTCGAGGGGCAGAGAGGCTACCCAAAAAAAACCCAAACGGAACAAGGCAAATTTTGTCGGCCAACAAAATGACACTTAGTGCAAAAACAGGAGAACGAACACATGCCTAATAAATAATTCAGTGCGCAACAAGCGGACAACAAGCGCACTTGTGGCACCACCATCGAAGCAACACTGGAATACCATTGAAACACCACTGACCCGCCGCCATTCCCAGCAACTCCATTTGGCCTGACCATCCCCGACAGCTGTTCAGGATCCTACTCGTCCTCGCCCAGACATATTCACACAAGAAGATGGAAATCCAGTCGGATGTGTCCGCTCAAGTGTTGCGTGTTATGCGATGTCCTTCACGACGGACGCTGCGGACTCCGGTGAGACATATGCGGGTCATTTGCCGGGCGAATGAACCAAGATGAGGCGGAATCATATTTGAAGGATGTTCTTCTCCGTTTTGTCGTTTTGTTCTGTTCAAAAGGAACGAAACAATTCAATAAAATAACACGAAAATCTAATATTGAGACACGGAAATGCTTTTAGTCTGGACGAAAATTCGTCAAAATACAAAACCGGGCAACGTTCCCCTGTCCCATTCCACAAAGTACTATAGTACCTCCGCAATTCGTGTTGTATCTGTGTATTTGAGTGAGTATCTACAAGATACACCTCTGCTTTGTTTTCCCCAAGTTTGCCATGGTAATGAGAAGCTACACATTTGATTTATTAGTGCGTGAGTTTTATTGATATTACACAAACCTGGGAATATACATGAAAATAATTTTGTCAGAGGTCATAAAAGTGAAAGATGAGCCTTGAAAAGAATCATTTAGCATCATGATTAAAATAAATCATAATGTATAGGCCGAAACAGCTACGAGACGTAGAGACAGAGAGACGATCTAAGAGACGTAAAGAGGCCGAGAATAAAACTAAACGAACATATGCAAGTGCCGGAATTACGTATACGCCCCATAGCCGGCCACGTCCAAGCGAGCTCTACAGACGGCAGCAAACAGGCTAAATGCAAACAGGCAAACAAAAATGATTTATAAATTGGCAAGACGTGCATAAAATGCTGAGCAGACCCGAGAAGAGCTGAAATAAAAAAAAAAACATTTCCACTGCATACATAATGAGCCTCTGAGCGGTTACGATGATTCCCAGACCAGACCCCGGGCCCGAGGCTGGACTGGGCCGGGAAGTGGCATTTAAATGCGCGCATTTATTCACTTATAAATGCTACAAATAAAAATATGCTAAGGGAAGAATATGCTAAAAAGTCGGACCAGTAGGAAAAAATAAAAATAAACCGAAAACCGGGCCAAGTGTGTGCGGCCGCAACTTACTGCAGAAAGTGCCATAACTGTGTGTGTCTCTCTCCTCTCTTATCCCATCTTTAAATCTCATTTGGCCCGCAGCGGCAGAGGAATTCCTAAAAAAAAAAAAATGTTCAACCGAAACGAGGAGGAAACGAGAGAGCCAACCGACCACTTTCTGGCACGCTGACTTGGTTACTGTCGGGCAAAAGTAGCTGTTGGCTGTTAGAAGAGGAAGCTGGCCAGAGATACTATCACCATGCCATGCATGTCGCTTCACACCAGCACCGGCACGGAGCACACACACACTCACACACACGCATGGAACGCACGCACATATGCCATGAATTTCATTTAGTCCGCACGTGTGTGCGTTAGTTAATATTGGCCACGTTGTACGCCTGTGCATGTGTCTGTGGGCCTTTAAATTACCTCAACCATAAAGTAAACTTGCTCCGAGCAGCACAAACACATGGCAATATGTTGTTGATGGCATTTTAAAGATGATGCTGCCTTTTGTAGGATATTTTAATTAGTTTAAATCACCTCGGCAATGGCAATAAAAAGGCGCCACAAACACCAAAATGGCTGCAAATAATGAAGCAATCACAAAGCAATCAAAGTTAAGGACGGAACCAGGTAAAAATCAAGCCATGAACAGAGGGAAATGTATATTTTAACTTATAAATGGATCTAGCGGTAATTTAAAAATGTTTTTCAGGTAGGAAAAAATTGTTGAAACTAATTTGAAAGATTTTTTAATTAAAGTTTATAATAGCATTTGTTTACAAATATTTATAATACTAATAACAAGCAGTTTGGTATAACTTCTTCGCGTGGAAACTATTTAAATTAAAACAAAGTAATCCAAGCCTTCAAAAAGATTGAATTGCAGGTTAATATCAGGCACCCTATTTACAAATATCTATCCATAGGGTAGATCTTAGATAGATCTTTCTGTCAGTGTACTCAAAAGTGTATAAAATGCAGCTATTTCTACTCCCTGCCCCGCCAGCATTCTTTAATGGCTGGCATGTGTCTTAGAGGGCGAAAAAATCTGAGACCAGCTCTCCGCTCTCCGTCCGCCGTGCTCTGTGAAATTGCGTTGCATATTAAAAGCATGCTCGGCCAGAGTCTTTTGCCCAGGCGGGAGGCAATGATGATAATGCGGCACACGTGCACTAAAATGCAAGCACTTGAAATATTTATAAGCTGACTGGCAGATAAATCAGAGGAGCCTGCACTCAAGCTGTTGTGCCAGCCACTAGCACTAAATGAAGAAAAATGAAGCGCGCCGTGTTGCAGCAGCTTGCAGCAGGTTTTAGGCAAGAAACTGTCAAACTGCCAGCAGACAATCTGGTGGATGAGGATCCGCACTTAGACTGGCGGCGGCAGTGGCAGTGGCTGTGTGCACTTTGCTGATGGATTTGCCTGCCGACCCTCCCGCCCTCCCATCCACAGCTTCCCCGATTGATGCTGTCAAAGAGAAAGTCGAGGCCAAAAACCAAAAGCGTGCAAAGGTCAAAATTTATGCGCGGCGAAAGTGTTGACACAGAGTGCATGGTGATGATGTGTTTAAATATTTTATGTCTCCAAAGATGCGCATAAATATTTGAGTGCCAAGACGTGTTGCGGTCTCCCAAAGGGTCTCATTAGCCAACAAACTATCGAAGTCGAGATTTTGCTAAGTATATCAAATGTCAAGTGAGAGGAGCTTCTGGTAATTTCTATTGTCTGTGCATCTTTTAAAAACTAACTAGAAGTATCAATAAAAATAAAATTAAATCTGTATTTTCCAGTCACAAATTCGAAATTTTTTTTAGTTTATTGTTGAGAAAGGTATAAGGTGAAAGGATCTTTTGAAAGCCTTTAAATATATTTTGTAACTTTGGTCACATACTTGTTAACGTCAAAAACCATTAGCTATAGTTCTTGTTTATTTTCTTAATTTTAAACTTTGTGACAAGGACTTTATATATATCATGTTGCAAATATTTATAAAATAATCATACCTTTATTTGAATACAAATTCTTAGGATAAAAATAAAAAGACTTTTCCACAATTTAAAGCCGAAATATATGTATATATAATAATAATAACAATTTAAATGTTTGACTTATTTTGAATGCTGAATTAGCTAAGCTACACTTAAAGAAACTTTTGAGCGTCCAATTAGTTGGCAGTAAGCTGGGATAAAAACAAATACAAGGAACTACGCTAAGATGCCAGATGCGTTGCCGGGAGACAGTGGGCGGAAGTCCCTTTCAGGCCCCTCCCAACAACGCCCAACGCCCAACGCTTATTTACATGTCAATTGTAAATTGTTTTCCATGTTATCGTTTTATTTTTTTTTTGTTTTGCTTTCTTGCGTTGAACACTTTTCACTTTAGTGATTTGTTGTGCTCTTTGTTTATCCGGAGAAATCGAAAACATGTCAAGCACTTGCCGTATATTGAGGCATGTGTGTCGGTGGCGCCTCCCGTGCGAGGATAAGTATGTATATTCCCCCAGGTGGCTCTCGCTGACAGACTGCCGGGGATTTAAAGTGACAGTGATCTGGGCTGGGGCTGTAGGCAAATCTCACCAGCTAGGCGCATTCCATTACGAACAAAAAAGTATCGAAAGCAAATGTATCAAATGTCAATCTAATTTCATTTTTACGCTCGACCAGATCTGCAGAAAGCCGCTGCTGCCTCGCACTTTTCTATATACATATATGTATATATAGATTTCTCAACAATTTGACAAATCGCATGTTGACATTTGTTGACATCTCACACACACACACCCAACCATGCACACATATCGCAGAAAAAAAGGGAGCAAAAAATGGGAACGTGACAAAGAGCACAATCCTGCTTCCCATTGATATCTCGCCAACTGGCAGAAGGGGCTACACAACAATTCTAAATCACTGATGACGCCAATGGATGGCAACTGTAAAACTCAATGAATTGGAAAATGTTTTGTTAGCTTTTCCATCAACACTCACACACGAAGGAAAAAAAAAAAAAAGAGAGCGCCAGGTGAGCACAAAAACGTTGCCAATTGGGCGAAATTAAATCGATTCACTGGCCAAACGAAATTGAATAATTATCTACAAATGCGGAAGGGAATGCGAAATACTTCCTGGGGGCTTGCTTTAATTTAAATTTTCAATTGTTAAAAAAAAACAACTAGGGCCAAAGGCGAAGATTTATAAAATCATTCTAAATTTCCGCGTGCAGGCAACAACACACACACACAAATTTATGCATACAAATAAAATGAGAGTAAATTGATTTATCTGCGGCGAAAGGAGTCGTCCTGCGGGGGCGAGAAGAAGGGAGGAATGGGAGGCCAGTGGCCTGAAGGGTCCACCTTCATTCACTGGGGACACATTAGCCGCAAGTCTCACACACTCACACACTGGAATGCAAATAGCTTCAGAGGAAGAAAAAGAAGTATATTTGTAATTTTTTTGGTAAGAATTTTTTTCCTTTAAAGCAATTTTTGCAGACACCCAAAATTCCCAAGAACGAATTTAGTGACAAATTTCCGTAAAACAACACAAAGAGTTGAGGTTTGAGGTTATTCTATTATTGGCATAAAAGTTGTTTTTAATTTATGTGAATTAAATCAGCAAGAAGGTCATCCCTCTAAAAAACGTTGAATATTAGTATTCCCCAATAAAAAAACAAACAAAACGTAAGGAGTGATAGGAAGCACATTTCACAAGAATTCTTTCAGTGTAAACGCGACTCACATACGCATGCTAATACGCTCGTAAAAAGGCAATTTCCACAAATTCAACGCACCTCAGCCACCTTACGCATTTGTTTTTTTTTTTATTTGTTTTTTCGGGGGAAGAGGAGAGAGAACCGCTAACTCAATTTTCTATTTGCAAAAATTTCTGGTTCCATTGTGGTTGGGCCTGAGGTCAGAAGAGGGTGGCCAGAGTGGATGGGCGTTGGGCGCTGGGAGTGGGAGGCAGGCAGGTGCCGAGCCCTGTCCATTTGGCCACCAGCGGAGGCATAACTTATGCCGCAGATACACACGCACACACGGGCGCGTTTTGCATACAATATGTCGGTGTGGGTCCCAGCATACATTTATTTCAATTTTTACAACTCGGATGCCATTCCTCTCTCGCTCCACACCTACCCCGACTCCTGCCAGCTTTCCCCATGCCAGCGGCGCGCTCGTAATGCGCTTTAAGGCATCGACATTGGCTTTGGTATCGTTGGCGGTTCTGCGTCCGCTTTACGATTACGTTTTACAAGATTTGCATAAACACTTTTATCGAAATATAAATGACTTAAAGTGCTTTGAATATATAAGCATGTAGTATATGCTCTTCTCATGGGCATATGTCTGGGCTAACTGATTAAAATTGTACTAAAATATTCTTCTTTGTTTGTTGATTGACAATAAAACTTTAACTATAATGTTGAGGCTATAAAGAAGGCTAAGCGATATATATATTTTGTATATCAAAATAAGAAAACTAAGCCTGTAGAGTAACTATGTTTCGTGGCCATAAGTTGGGCCATTTCTCAAGCTGAATTTCTTTCGCATTGCCTTCATGAATTTTGCAATTCTCGGGCGTCACATTACGCGCTGCTTTTATGGCGTCACTTTAACGAGCTATCAGTCCCGAGCTTTGTTTGGCCAGAGGTGTATTAAAAAGGATACGGGTATTGGGCGTAGGATATTGGCTAGACTTTTGGAGAGAGGTCCACCCAAGTGGTTGAAAGTTAAAAGGTGAATAACTCCAGGCAAACTTCTTGAAATCATTATGCAAAGTGTAATATCTAGCATTGATATTAGAAAAGTAATACATATTTGTATGATAGTTTCATATTTTATAAATAAATCATTGATATTTCCATTATTATTTGAAATTATTTAGTAATCGCTAAATACATTTTATTTTGTTATAAATTTGTTAGTTCGAGGATCCTAAAGTTCATAGACAGGATTTCAAGTGCATTACCTTACTAATTTCTAAGGATATATGACGAAACAACTAATAAAACTGTTCAACTCTTGATTTAAAGTAAAAATTCTTGATGGGCACCATATTTAAAGAAAGGAGCCTAGTAAAAACTCAGTACTATCGCTCTAATTTGCAGGTTCTCACAGATTTGTATGTCGATATCATCTTTGGCTAAGAACCTTGATCTGGTAGTAACATTTCCTGACACAGATCCAGATCTATTTCCTTTTTGATTCTTTTCCAGTCCCTCCAATTTGTTTCTGTTACAATTGTGCGTGGGTTCTTACTATTAATATTGCCTATTCCAAAATGAATGTGGGCTATGGTATCACAAAACTGATTACAGATCCCACAGGGGCCCACTTTTCGGGGCAGCCACACCCCAGAGATACTGGATAACCGGCAATGAGATGCATAATAAAAACTGCCAACGACAACAAACTAACAAAAGTCAAAGCAATTGTAATAAATGACAGTCAGACATCTGCCAAGTGGCCAAAGGAGGGGAACGTGGGCGACCAGTTTTGTGTGGGCTGCTGGCATATCGTGTCCCTGGCAAATGCCAGCTCTGCAAATCCATGTCTGCCCGTCCCGCCCGCCAAACGAACGAACGAAGGAACAGTGATATCCACTCCAAATGGCGTTCCCGGCTGGGTAGGAAATTTTCTAGCATTTTAGCATCATTAGCATTGATTTATGATTAAGTTCAACCTCAATTTTCAGTTAAATCGTTTTCCTTGCCAGCTTCGCTCTTGCGCTTGTGCGTCCCTTTCCCCCCTTTTTCGGCCCACCGAATATCCTGGTGAAAACTTGCGAACTGCTCTGGAGGAGAATGAGGAGGAGGAGGAGAAGGAGTGGGCATTGAATCCAGCTGAAGGAGGCTGGCAAAACGTCGAAAACAAGAAATCAGAAAATCAGAAGTAGCTGCGATTCTCACAATCGGACGCACTGATGTGTATAATGATCTTTAGCCGTGATTTAAAACGGATAATAAATAATAAAAATACATGGCGAAAGAGGAGGTTGCGGCGGGGGCGGAGACAGGCCCAGAGTCCTGAAAGGAATCCGAGCTTACTGTAAGTCGGACCGCGCGCGCTCTCTCACTTATAAAAAATGAATCGTTAAAAGGCCGAAAAGGAATATAAATGTTCGTTGCCACAACAAATCAAAAAAAAAAACAAGAAGAATAAGAAACCGTAAGGCCAGAAACGGAAAAATAACGCAATATTCAAGAAATGTAAGTCGGAAATGGAAGACAATGCTTGACAATGGCCCATGATATATGATGAGCCACTCTCTGTCGCCCAACCCGGAGCCCCTGTAGGCCTCAGTAGATTGAAATTGAAATGAAAGTAGAAATAGAAATTGAAATAGATAGAAACTTTAGTGACAAGTCCTTGTATCGTTACGATATGAATGATGTTGAGTTGAACAAATACGGCTTCATAATCCTGCCAGAGAGCCAAACAAGAACTCTCCATTTGAATAATGTTGTTCAATAAACAGAATTGCCTTCATTCAGCATCGGCATCCCCATTGATTTCATCATCATGCCACCAAAGAAAACTCACATTGTTCGTTCTGGCTCTGGCTATGGCATTTTTCTCGATTTAAACGAATGCCACACACCGACGGAAAATGCGGGGAAAAAACGGCAGCGGCGGCGGCAACAGCAGCAGCAGCATTGAAATATGGAATAAGTTAAAAGGATTTATTAACTTTTAAAAGCTCCGCAGCACACAACAATGGCAAAAGGACCAGGGAGTTGCCAACGAGTAGCGACAAATATTGTATGTTGACTTCGGAAAATGCCAAAGGTACTCGGTGTGGTATCAGAATGTCAGCACGGCGGCGGTGGCGGTGGGCCCCTTTAATACGATATGGTGGATTTATGCGGCCGCTTCACGGCCTTTTGTCGCTCAATCGGAAATTGCTCATACGCGGAGTGAAAATAAGCCAAATAGGAGAAAGAAAAATGTGCAATGCAACTGATCTTTTTTTTTGCTTTCTTTTCCATGCCAAAGACATCCCTTGAGACATGAGCAGGATATATGAAGGAGATAAACTGACAGGTCTCACACAGGAAGTAGTATCAACTGAGGTATTGTAGATTTAAGTGTGCAACTTCTACGGAAATATTTTAAATGACAAGGTCTTATTTAGACTTCGTTTAAACTAAATACTCCCCGAAACTTTCATTTACAAATGTTACTTATTTTAAGTTTATTTTCGCTCTTGAAAAAAAATCAAATACAAGCTTGCCATTTATCAAATCGCCTAACTAGCCTGGGTCGCCGGCATTCCGGGGGTAAATGTACATAAAAAATGCTCTTCTTTGTGGCTCTTGCACTGCCATATATCCTTTATATAATAAACATCACACACACTCGCTCCGAAAAGGTTTTTGGAGTGGCGCACAGCAGCCATATTCGTGAATAAATTGTGCTGCCAATAAAAAATATAGCAAACTCAAACAAAAATGCACACACAAAGCACATAAATTGGCTTTCTGTCGCCAAGGCAGCAGCGACTTATTCGATGGGAGTCCCGATCCCGATCTAAAGCCCACCTCCCCGCACCTGCACCACATCGTGCTCCACCAACTGAGAGATGCGGAAGCCCACTGGCTGCGGGAATAAATAAACCAACTGCACCCACTGTGAATGCCACTGATGCTGCTGCTGTTGCAGCTACTGCTGCTGCTACTGCACTTGACTCAGCCAAACAGGAAGCAGCCAAACAGCAGCTACTTTTCCGGCCCTGGTTAGAGTAAAGAGCACTTAAAAAAAAAAACAAATAAATATATTTAAAATGAAAAAGAAACCAGCATTTGTCGTCTTATGGTATATGGACACTAATAAAATTATTGTTCCCTTTAAAACTATTAATTTCCGTCAGGATATTGTGTGTTAATTAGAATAATAATTCTGTTAAATTAAACTTATTAAAAAAAATTAAAAAACTAATAATGAGCAAAAATACAACATTATATAGAATTAAGAAAAATAAAATTTTACACGAAAACTGAATAACACACAAAATCACAGAAATATACTGCCGGATCTATGGTCATAGGCCTGATCAATGAAAAAAGTGTATATAGATATAAAGATACTTTTAAAACTAAGAGAATAAATTATGTATAAGCTTAAAGTGTACATTTAATTAGGCCCGTTTGAACGTGCTCTCATTATTGAAGAAATGTCAAGCAACGAAATTTTAAATGACCATGAAAGATTAAGATATCTACTTTCTATAATTATGTTTAGTTT
>JAEIIG010033690.1:0-44300 GCA_018904695.1 Drosophila parvula
GATCCATGGCTATTATTATATTATATTATGTTATATTAGAATTAGTATTAACTTTCTGAAATATAACACAGATCAATGCTACATATTTCGCTTAGATTATCAAGGAAATGCTAATCTAATTACCTTTAATTACCTTTGCCACTTCCCTTTAAACTCCCGGTTAGAGCATAAAGATATCAACATTAAACAGAAGCTGAAATCACAAACATTGTAAACGACGAACATTCGATGGAAAGTCAGATACAATTGTCAGTGGACTCGTGTACTTTATTGCCTTCCCGGGCCTAATCTCGGCCGCTGATAAGGGTAACATAATTGAGCCAGAGACAACCGGCGGATGGCTACCTGGCCGGAGTTGGGTAACGCCTATTAAACGCCTCGCTGCTCCCGAATGAGATTTGTATTGGGCCAGGCCAGGCAGCTCTTCGTCCTGCGAGACAGGGATGGCCGTACTGTCTGTCTCGAATGCAAATGGCGGCGATGGGCAGTCCTTGAATAAATAGCTCGGGGATGCGCAGCGAACTCAGCAGTAGCACTTGAACCAGACCGGCGAGAGGATCGCGCAAGGATGAGTGACTTTAGCATCGAGTATATCCTGAACCGTGCCGGCGACAGATATGTGGGAACCAACGCCTCCTTGGGAGTCATGCAACGTCTGCGTGGCAGCTTGTCATTCCACCCGTACGCCGTTCCTCCCACCAAGGAGCTCCGAGCATCTCCGCCAGCTGTGGAGGAGGGCCAGGTGCCGGTCTACGACTGGCTGCAGTATACCCGATACCATCCGCCCAAGCTTCCGAGGGCGCTGAGACAAAGTGGTCCCGCCAAGCGGACACCTGGCCGCCTGCCCCGCATCCCTTTTACGCCGCTTCAGCTCCAGGCGCTAGAGAGTGCCTACAAGGAGTCCAACTACCTGAGCGCCGAGGATGCCAACAAGCTGGCCGAGTCCTTGGAGCTGACCAATACCCGGGTGAAGATCTGGTTCCAGAATCGACGGGCCCGCGAGCGACGGGAGAAACGGGAAAAGGACGAGAGCTGTGACTCCACCTTCTCTTCAAATGCCTCCAGTCCGGAACCGGAAATGATCGTCATCGTTTAACTTAAGGCAATGGGAAAGCCTTATTTCTTCCATTACGGCTGTTACTAAGTAATTAAGTAGCTTTCTGTAAATATCAATCATAAATTAAATATCTATAAGTTAATATAAATAGCACAGTAACATTAAAAATTCCGACATAATCAAAATGAAGTATTTATTCATCTGATTTGTTGAAAGTGGGTTTTTCTGATTAACTCTTATAAATACTTTGTGGCTTTTTGTAAATATCTAGCATATGTTAAATATAGATCATTTAAAATATATAGATAAATCTTACAAAATCAAAATAAAGCTTTTTAATCTGATTTCTTGGACCTTTTGGAAATTGTTGATCGCTATGCTTGTCTTATAAATCACTATGAAACCTTAATTACTCTCGATAGATCCTTATCTAAATTTACAAGACAATACTAATAAATAATATGAAATAAATAAATTACCGTGGTCTTATCTATGAATATTCTTGCTACTGAAAAAGTTGTTATCTTAAATTTAAACTGTCGAGTCTATAAATTATTATATTTTGGCAAGTTATATTTATTATGTCGATGGGTAATATTTCAACATTATTTTGATATTACTGCATCTCCAGGAGAGCCGCATTAGCTAGGTTCCTGTTATAATAACCAATATTTTTGATAGTCTAAAAGAAGTAGATATATGTCCAATAATCTTTCAATATTTACACATATTTACGAACTCTTTTTTGTCGTAGGAGTTATCGGGTACTGTGTGTGCTATTTCTGTGTCATAAGTGCTTTATCTTTTCTGCACTGCAGGGACTTAAAAATAAACAAAAAACAACAAAGAAAATAACAATAAATACATTGTATATGTACATATGTATTTTAGTTCGTACTTGTAACATTGGGTTATTTAAAGATTGAATGAAAATTAACTTATCTTCGTGGAGCCGTTTGCCCTTAGCAACCGGTCTCCTACTAATTCGTATCACATTAAAAAAAAACCAAGAAAAAATGGAAGCGGGTATAAAACAATTATTTACAATAACTTATCAGATATATTAACGATTGGCTAAGTTTTATCCAGATAGCTTAAGAATAAGAAAGCTTAAGATAGTGACAGAATAGTGTCTGTAGAAACGGACGGATCAACGCTACTGTTGATAATAAATGCAAAAATGCAAATGGAAAATGCAAAAACTTGCAAAACTTCTGTATAAACTTATATGACTACTCTTTGCAAAAGTATAACATTTTGTTCGGATTCCTTTTTTTCGTCGGCTGGACAACGTTTTAATCTTTTCTACTTTTAAGTGATATTTTAATTTTATTTGTCAATCAAGATAAGAAAATATGTATGTATCATCGCTATATACAAAATCTTATAGAATTTGTTCAAAGTTTCTTAAATGTATGTGCAATCTGAATTATTTTATTATCATAAAATGTTGGTTTCACCATTTTTTACAATATAAAATGATTACATTAAGTTGGTCAAAAACATTTCGTAAAGTTTAAGGCTAAAACCATTGTAGTCGCAATCCATTAGCCTACTTATTTGTTTATTATTTTATGTTTATATCCCAGCGCTACAAGCATGTAAGAATACTTATTATTAAACGTGTTAGTTAACAAATTTTAGATTTATATTTTAAAAATGAATACATTTATATATACAATACAATACAAGATTTAAAATAAGTTGGATTATGGGAATATTTATTTTATTTTGATAGCTTATAAACAATATGTTGAATTAGTTTCACAAAATAAAGTTTCTAAGAAAAATAAAAATGTCATAATTTCACGTTCAAAGATTAAAATAACGAGAAGAAAACTACGAAATTAACTTATTTGTTGCATGCGAAAGTTTATAATAACTAAGCTTAATTTACCAGCAAACTGTAAAACATTAAACCCCTTGAATTTGAAGTCTATTTAAGACACTCTATATCCATTTTAATCAAAGAAAAATACTAAACAAACCTCCCTTGCATATCAATTTCACCTGATGCAAATTGAATATGAATTGAGTAACTTAATATTTCACTGAGGAAACTGGTTGACTTCACTGGTTCTGCTGCTTCCCATGGCATCAGCATCACATTGCCTTAATGGGATCAAACGCAGCCGCCCCCAGGAAATGTAATGATAAGATGTGCGGTCGAAAATGGCAGGCATATGGGAAAATAACCGAAAAAGGTGAATGAAAATGAGGAAATTCGCGTGCCGGAAAAACAGCTAGCAGCGAGAGGAAGACGAAGAGCGGCAGGCTAAGCCGATTTTGCAATTGTTGCCGCTTGTTTTTATGGTCAAGAGTAATTTGTTTTTCCGCTGTCTTTTGTTTGCAAACATGCAAAAATATCAGATTACAAAGCGGCAGTTCCTCCAGGAGAAGGAAAGTAGCAGAGACCTCGAGGGGGACCGATTGCGGATGCATTTCCCAAGCCTTGATTCTGCCACAAGGTCTGCCAAATGAGTTTACGCAAATCCAGGAGATCTCAGCCCCTAATCCCAAACTAATCCGATCATATGAGCAGCGAATGGGTCTCCAGGAGATCCACGTTGAAGTGGACAACAGGGAGAGAGGATCGCATGTGCGATTTACTTATCCAAAATGAACATCAAAACGTGGACATCGTCAAAGGGTTTCGGGAGGGAGGAAGGGAATATCGCATGTCGCATCTGAATTGCAAACCTATAAATATATGTTATATATCGAGACAAATATATTTCGGACTACTCAAAGTCCTTCCAACACGTAAGATCTATGTCTCCCGCATCCAGGCACTCGAAGGATCCTGAACAATTTAAGCCACACTCATTAGTTGCAGATAATTCGTGCAAATTTGTGAAATCGGCTTATGATTTGCATTCTATGACGGAATGTTTATGTTACTAATCTAGTCCTGTTTGACAAACAATGCGGCAATATTTGTTCTAATGGCGTAGAATAACACACAGCGTCTCCGCTGTTGTCCTTTCTCCGGATCACACAAAGGACCTGGCCGGGACTAGGAGCAGGCGCAGGCGCATGAGAGGACCAAGGAAACTGGGTCAAGACGGGCGCGGGCGAGGACTAGTGGCGGCGGGCTCAACGTAATTCCCGTTTTTGCGCAGATTGAGGTAAGCGGGGTGTGCGGGCTTAACAGGGCGTCAGCCAGACTGTCCTTTTCCGATCTTTTCAACAAGAAATAAGGCTGCAGGACAATAGGTCTTTACATTTTTGTGTTCAATGAAAAATAAACTTGCTTTATTGCAGTAAAATAAAAAGGGAATATCACAATCTAAATATATAATTATAGATAGATGTTTATAGTAAGCGGTTTTGTTTTAAAAAGTATAACTATCTTAATAAAATGGCCTATGACAAAAAAAAAAGATTTTAAATTATTTATTAGCCAAGTTGTGATCACAAATTCAAATGAAAATGTTTAAAAGGGATTAAATAACACAAATTGAAAAACATTCCTCTTTTTTATGCCTAGTCTTTGTTGTTAGAAAGTTATAATAATAGAAACGTATATAAGAATAAAAAATAGGAAAATAAGGATAAGAAATGCCCCGTAGAGGAGCCTAGTTTTGCAATGTTTTTGATTTACACTTTTCGCGTAACAATTTTATTTTCTCAAATTGGGTTTATTGGGTACGTTCAGTACTTTTTCTAAATGTTCTTCATTAGTTACTAAACATATTGTAAAAAATATAAACTGTGTATATTTACGAATTTCCAAAAAAAGGTTTATAAAACTGCCGTCATATGGATAAGGTCCCTTAATTTTTAATAGTTATATTCAAGTAATTAGTAATAAATATGTACATATGTATATGTTTGTGTAAAGTATTTAGAATTGAAATGGTTTATTTTTGCAAAATGTTTTTTTCAAATGTCAACCATCTGTGCTGTGTTCAGAAAAATTACTGTATTTATGTAATTATTTATATATTTTGTTGATATATTTAACGTTAATGGAGCGTGATTTGTTTTTACGTTTTGCGCTATCTTTCTGAGCATTTCCCTCCATTCCGTTCTATGATTCCATTACATTTAGCTTTTTCCCAGATTATGTCAAAAATCAGAGCCGTCGTATGCAACGTTCTCCAAAAATTGGTTTCGAGTAATAATTAAGAACCAACATATCCCCAACGCATGTTTTTAATACTAATACATGTTATTACAAAATGTTTATACATATTTTACTAAGTATATTAAAATAATTAAACAAAATTAAATATAGATTTTGAAAGCATTTGAATAAGGCGCCTATTGGGTTCGGTGATCGGCAAGCATATTTCCCCGATAACTGGTCACTCTTAAATAACTAACTAACCGCCTATTAAGTAGTCTTGCCACTTTTCTTCATAAGTAATTCAATCGATAATTCCATCGATTAACAAGTATGATTAGCACGTTTTTCACCAACGTCTCAAACCTTTTTCGAACAGTTTATTACACTTTTCGCCAGTTTTCGCACCTTTTTTATGACAGTTTACTTGAAGTATTTTGTGCCGATGCGGTCACACCACCGCCATCTTTCTTTTTCGGGATCCGCACACCAAGTTAAAAGGTGAGCCGTCGATTTTTTGCGGAAATATAATATAAAATACACCCTTTAAATGAGAATTACCGGTGGAATATGTGTGCGGGCGAGGCCTGAGTGTGCGGCGCATGAAATGCCAGCTTAACAACGCTCGAAACGGTCTCAAATAGTCGACTCAACGGGCACACGTGTTCCGTAGCGCAGCCAAATATGAAAACTAATTACAGGCATCGTTCCTTTGCAGAGCGAGTCAACATGCAGCTTTTCGTACGTGGATTAGAGACCATCGAGGCCCTGGAGGTGTCCCAGGATGCCACCATCGCCGGCGTCAAGGTGAGTAGGCCAAACGGCACACAACAACAAACGAGCGACCCTAACCTAAATGTGGTTTCTCTTCCCAATCCGCCAAACCGCCAATTTCCCCGATAGAACCAACTGGCCCAGCTGCATGGCTTCAGCTGCGAGGAGTTCAGCCTGAACTGCGAGGGATCCACCCTGGCCAACGACACGCCCGTGACCGCGCTCAGCTCCTTCGAGCTGGACATCAACATTCCCATGCTTGGTGGTAAGGTGCACGGCTCTCTGGCGCGTGCCGGCAAGGTCAAGGGACAGACCCCAAAGGTTGAGAAGCAGGAGAAGAAGAAGAAGAAGACCGGACGCGCTAAGCGCAGGATCCAGTACAACCGTCGCTTCGTCAACGTCGTCCAGGGCTTCGGACGCCGTCGCGGCCCCAACGCCAACTCCACATAGATTGTGTGACAGTGTCGCGTGATGTTGATCTAGTTGCCAGCTTCTCTTTAATGCAGAGCGCAGATTGATGTTCATAAAGTAATTTCAAACATTAAACAAACTATTTTACACGGTACGTGTTGCGGTGGTCAGTGGTCAGATGGTGAACTGCTTGCTCTTCCGAGTCTTGCTGTAGAGGCGGTGGTACCAGAACTCGCAGCAGCCCACGGCGAAGGCCACAGCGAAGCCCAAGAGCAGCACCAGAAAGCATCCCTGCATGTCGTCCATGTTTACCTTGTGGTTCGTGACCTGGCGCAGGGCGCTCTTGCCGCTGCACTTGTCGGCGCTGGGCAGGTTCTTTTGGTGCCACCGCTCGATGAAGCCCATTCGAAACATGCTGTCGATGTGCCGGTTGACCAGGGTGAGATAGGCGCTCTGCGACGGCACTATCATGGCGATCTGCTCGTCCACGAAGCTCTCCTTGCCCAGCGCGAAGCGGCACTCCTTGTCGCGCTCGAAGTGCTGCTGCACAATCAGCTGTAGGTTGATGCGCCAGTCGATGTTGATTCGCTGTCCGCGCTTCACCGCCTCGATGTCCTCGGCCTGGCTGCTCCCGTAGATGGTCGCCCGCGACATGTAGTGCTTGAAGTCCTCCCGGGTAGTCGACTGCACGTACTTCTCGAAGAATGTGCCGTTGCGCAGACCGTAGTGCGAGATCGTCTTGTGGCGCTGCAGCTGGCCGAGGTAGTCGACGCCCGGCTGGAACTTGGGGAATGTGAGGAAGGCCACCAGGTTGCCGCAGTAGGTGGTAACCAGCACGATGACCACGATCCACCAGAAGCCCACCACTAAACGGCCACTATCGGCCCGCGGCAGATACATGCCACCTGTAATAAAGGTGGAATCTCAGCTTAGGAACTGTCATGGATTGTTCCTGATCTTACCCTGTTGTAGGAGGGCGCCAAAGATGTACCAAAAGCAACTCTTCACAGTGGACAAGCCCATGATTTGCAGCTCATCCAGAGGAGCCAGGCGGTTGATAGCGTACAGCATGGGAGCCGTCAGCAGGATGATGCCCACCAAACAACCCCAGGTCTCCATGGTGAAGGGAGCCGTGAACAGGTAGATGCGGGACACCTCGTCCGGCTGGCGGGTGATGAAAGAGTACTTCTGCACGCTGACCGGCTGGGTGTAGTTGAAGGGCTTCTGGTCAGGATCCTCCACGGTGGCAGCCACGGCCGCTATGAAGAACTGATTTCCCTGGACCATCTCTACCACGCGGTAAGGTATGCGAAAGGTCATTGAGCCCGCCAGTTCGTCCTGCAGAGAAACCCTTAATGAAGAATCAATCAACGCACCTATATAGGAAATAATCTCACGCTCTCATTTGAGTTCAAGCTCGTGCTAAACGAATAATCTTCCCTCACGGTGGTGGCTTCGTGCAGATAGTAACTGAAGTTCAGGGCCCTACTCAGCTCCTTGAGGATTTCCATGACGATTCCCGTGTGCTCGACTATGACGCCGTGCTGGTTCTTGGTCAAGATTTGCCACGGTGGATTCTACGAGCGATTTGAACCAATAATAAGGATTATATTGGTGGCTCAAAGACTCACATGCACGGTCAAGACGTCCATGGTGATGTTACGGAAGTGGTGCTCGATGTGCGGAAAGGTCAGCTCCTGACAAACAAAGCCCAGCAGGGGACTCCAATAGCCGATGTTGATGAACTCAAAGTTTGCGTTCTTGGCATCGCGTGTCGGAACTACTTATAGGAAAGCTATGGTTAAGGAGAAAGTGGCGAGGTAGGGAGGCAAGACTGACTTGAACGGAACTTGCGGTTCTCCTGGCTCTTGCCCCAGGTGATGGCGGTCTCAATGCGCCATCTGGCGCAGCTGGAACACCTGCTATTGGCCTTCAGGTAGTCCTTGAGAAAATTATTAAGGTTAAAGCTGAGATTTATTTATAGATTTTTCCCTAAGAATCTAAGGTGGTCTATCTTGCATTCGTTGGGCAAGTTCTGTAGCCTTAAAATACTGATATTTCTTCTGTCCTAACAAAATTATAGGTTTTATCACGTTTTAAAGTTGGAAAATAGTACAGAAAATATAGAGGAATGAGTGTTTATTTTATAAAAGAATAGGTTTTATATTAGTTTCTTTTCTTTTATATTTAAAATGTAATTCTATTAAAGGTTCTCAGATTATTGCAATATCCTTAAGAACATGCCACTTACCTTCATGTACTCCAGAATCTCCGCCTGTTTCTCCTGCTTTGTGAAGCGTATGGACTCCCACTCCTCGTCGGAGATCTCCCCATATATGGACTGCTCCTCGACGGTCATTTTAGAAATAGAAGTCACCAGGGCTAGGCTTACTTCGGATATAGTGCAGTTTAGAGTGTCCTGGCAGTCCGGCAGAGTCTCGTTGAGGGCGAAGGCTATGTTGGCGCCCTCGTCCAAATTGATGGTCACGGTGCCGGCATCAAAGTCACGTCTGACCTTATCCAGCACAAAGAACATCCACTGGTTGCCCACGTGGAACATGTTGAGCGTCTCGGCTATTTCGATGATGTCCTCGTGAAAGGCGGATACCACTAGGAACTGCTGGCGCTTCTCCTCGTGCTTGGTGGGTGCGAATTGGGCCAAGGCTTGGCGGAGAGCAGTCCGCTTCTTTTGTCCCCTTAATGAGTCATCGATCTTGTAGAGAATCAGGGAGATCGGAGTGATGTGGTTGGTGGTGCTTTCGTGAACGATGGACTTTACCAAAACCGAGTTATCATCCACTGGAAAACATAAATATAGTAGCAGATAATATAATAATACAAGAAATATAAAACATTTATAACTAAAGAGTACGTCTACCCACATATGGATTGATCCACAAAAACCACAGCCGTCTTCCAGTTCAGAATCTGCTGGACTTTTGCATCCAGAATCATTTGGGGGAACTCATCGCCGTGCTCAACCATGGGAATCTAGGCATAGAATGATATTATTCTTCGAAGGAATCGATCTTGTGGGTTCCATCTTACCATCAAAGCTCTGTTGAGCGGCAGCCGAGGACAATCGGAGTCCGTGATGGCAATCAACAGCACTGAGGTCTCCATAGTGTTTTTGTAAAAGTTCCAAGTATTTTCACAGTCCGTTACCGTGATGGCTGCCAAGAAATCTGCCACAAAAAATGGTCTCAAACAAGGATATTCTTAAGAAAGACAATACAAGCAATAAGATGCGTAACTCGCACACATTAGAACTGTCAAATGCAATCGCTCTCTTGCTGAGAATCAATTTGAGAGCGCACAAAAAACTTTAAAGCGCTCTTCTTGGCTCTTCAACTTAATTTTAAGACTGCATGTAGCCTTGTAGCTCTTGATAAGCTAGAGCGTTACCCATCTTATTCTTTATATGGTCTTTGCTCTTACCCTTCTTCAATCGCACAGAGTTCCAGCTGAAATACCGCACGTTAATGCCCCCATTCTTCAGATTCTCCCTGATGATGTCGCTCAGGATTTTCTCGAAATGTGCCATGATATTCTGGCCATGCATGGTCATGTACTCGTGATCCACCACAACGGCTACGTACATCCCATAAGCATTTAGTTTTTGCCAAATACAATATCCGGCAGGATCACAACTCACCCAGCGAAGCGTTGGCACTCAGAAAAGAGGAAAAGTCATTGGCCTGTGTTGGAGCCAGGAGGACGAACTGTAGTCCGCACAGGAGCAGTAAGTAAGCCGATAACCGCATGACGCCAGGATGCCCGAAAGGCGACTGAGAAGCGAAGCCCGCAAAGGTAACGAGGTTACCTCGCTGATAAAACAAAGCCAATTAATGCCAGCCACTACTGACCTGCGGAGCGTGTGCAGGTGCCATGAAAAATTCATTGGGGGAAAGTGGAAAAGCCTGGTGATTGACAGTTTGCGGTTAGGCGTCGACAGCCACATCGAATGTCAAATCGGACGCAGGTGTTCATCAAAGGATATCAATGCGGCTGACAATGTGATGTTTTTGTTAACTTGTTTTATTTAATTGTAAGTATTTTATGAAATTGTCTGTCTGAATCGCCTGTATGATTGGTAATTACATTTTACAATCTTATATCTTAGGGGGGGGAGAGAGAAGGCTGAGGAAGACGGGGGAAAGTGTGGGTAGTATGTCTAAGCTAAGAGTTACAACTCACTTAGGTTAGGTCTACTGGCTAAGTCGGTCGAAAATATCGGCTTCCATTTGTTGTGTGTAAATTGTGTCCGGCTTCTTAGGGTTAAGAATACGCTGATCCTGTCCTCTGGGTTATATGCTTTCTGATCGCTCCGTGTGTATAAATAATTTAGCTACAATTACGCCTATAGGTCAATTCCCAAAAATGCTTTCAAATATAAATGCAATACGATTCGATTTGTTGCAAGTTAATGCGTTGTGGTTCCTTTAGGGCACAGCTGCTCGCACAGTGGCCCCGAGAGCACTTCGACCAGCTTCGGCAAGCTTCGTGCGCCTTCGACCCACGGGGGCACTGTGTGGGCAGCTCTGCTTTTAGTGTATAGTTTATGTATATGGTTAGTACGAGTATGTTACGAAAGGGAGTATAACCTGTATAAATATATATTTGCCATATGCCACTCATATGCTGCTTAAATGTATATTAATATCTGGTTCGACGTCGCCTTCAAATCGGTGCAAACTTTCATTGGTGGAACTCCGGATCCGTCCGAAGTTCGTGTAAGCCCCATATCTGCGTGGGATGTCGACAACTGGCTATTTCGTCTATTGCTGTTGATATATGCTCTACCGGATTGCACGCTCCCGCCTCTACTTGCATCTTCCACTGTACTCCCGAGACGCACATCGCCTAGACCCACTCGTCCCGGGTTTACGACTTTTCTCATTCGTTCAGTATCGCGCTCAGGCGCTCCTCTACGGCGACCTTGCGTGACTTCCACACGAACTCGCACACGGCAATGACGCAGGCCACGCCCATGCCGCCCATTAGCACCACGAAGACGCCACCCACATTGGCCAGGCCCAGCTCGTTGGCCGCCGACGATGACTTGGAGGTCTCCACGCGGCACTTGCCACCGCCGCGCTTCTCCTTCCACCACTTGGTTTTCAGGATGTGCAGCTTGCCCTCCTCCTGCAGCTTGAGTATCACGCTATTAATCGCGGTCCGGTAGGGCGAATCTGTGTGAGGGAAGTTAATTTGGGAACTGATTAACACATATTTTATTTCCGGACTTACTGGGCGGAGTGGCTATGCCGTAGCTCTTGGTGTCCAGCATGCCGCCCACCTGTGTCAGCTCGCAGTTGCGTTCGGTCACATATTCGATGGACGTGGATTCCATCAGAAAGGCGTAGGATCCTGCAAAACGGATGATTTTATGAAGAAAATATGTTTGGGAAAATGAGACATCTAAACTCACCCTTGCCCTTGGCCACGCGCTCTACACCCTCGCCGTTGCTGGCTGTAAAGACCGAGGGACGAGCCGACTCCATGAAGGACCACATGCGCTGATATGTGGAGATTTTCGAGTCCTGTGGAGAGTTTCAATTGATTTCTTCGGTATTTTACTCATTTTTTTAAGCAAACTTACCCTGAAGAAAGCTGCAGTGCTGCCGCCCTTCAAGGCTCCATATTTGATTCTCGTCTGCTTGGCTAGATCCTCGGCACTCTCAATGGGCGAGTCCATGCGCTCGACGGTCAAAAAGGCAGCCAGGTTGGCAGTGTAAGATGAGATCATGATCAGGGTGAAGAACCACCAGATGCCGGCCACCATGCGCGTGGATAAAGCCCTGGAAAAACGAACTTTAGATACAAGGAACACATAAGCATTGTGGTTGAGGTTTACTTGGGCAGAAAGTCGCAGCCTTGCTGCATCAGCGATCCAATGGCGAACCACATGCAGTTGAGTAGGGTGAACTGGCTCTCCACCTTCTCTCCGTGGGCGTCCGTATACGCTGGCCATTCGTAGGGTGTAAATCTAAGCCAAAAGGAACAATTAGGCATCAAAGATATCTCTGCTTAAGGACCACTCACTTGGCCAGGATGAAGAGCAGCACCGAGACACCCAAGTAGGCGGTGGCCATGTAGATCCACACATCGAGGGACAATGGCGACAAGAAGGAGAACAGATTGGGCGGCTGCTTGATGGGTTTCCGGTACAATATGGATACACCCAGGTTCATAAAAGGCGTGGTGAAGTCCACGGCCTGCTCCCGCTCAAAGGTGATGGTGAGATCCGCAATGGCCAGGTCGGCTCGCTGTTCCAACAAGTCTCGAATCATGCCGTTCCACTCGCTAAAAATTATTTATATTATTTACTTAATTTTATTTTCATGCAGTAAAGTGAGCTCCATACCCTGTTAGCTTGTTGAGGCTGCCATAGCTGCCGTCTGGCACCAGCTGGATCTTGTAGTTGAAGCCCAGAGACTTTGAGATCTCGTGGATGAGATCCACGGCATAGCCCTCGAATTGGTCGTTGCCACTGAGGGGCACCGCCGACTCCTTTCGCATGCAGTAGGGATTGCTCTGCAAGGGAAATGTTTGGCGAATCCTTTAGGATATAATAAAATCCCTGCCAGTGCTCACCAGAATAGTCGTAACCACCAGCGTCTTGTTCTTCAGATTGGCCTCGATTTCCTGCTGCTTCTGGCTGAAGGTCCGCGTGAAGTTGATGCCGTCGGGCAGCGTGGAGTTCCAGGTGCCGATCTTGCGTATACCCGTCGGTGTCAGCTCCACGATGTCCAGCATGAAGTCCGTGCGAAAGCCCTGGTGGTCGAACTTGATCACGTTGGTCAGGCCCTTCATTTCGACAATCTTCATGTAGTTGATCAGGCTGAAGCCGTGCTGCCAGGTGCTCTGACCGTCGCAGCTAATCGGATGGATGTCGATCTGCTGCGAGGTGTCCAGGTCATGCAAAGCCTTGGCAAACAGGTGCACGGCATCGTACATGAGCGCCGTCTCGGAGCGAACGGTGGTCAGGTTGGCGGACCGCAGCAGACCCTTCTCGTCGATGCTCCATTGGCGCACCACATCCGAGACGATCTTCTCGTTGATCAGTCGGAAGCCGGTGATGTTGGTGCCACCATAGCGGAACTCGTCCAGATTCACCGTGTGCAGATCCAGCGAGGTCACCAGATAGCTGTGGTAGTCACTCATCATGCCTATCTGCTGTGCCTGCTTCAGCACCTCGTGAATGCGCTCCGTGGAGCAGTCCAGCACGATGTGGGCCTCCGCCGAGTTCTTGATCTGCTTTAGGAGGGGTCTGTAAAGTAGAGTGTATAAATAATGGCATTAAGTACAAGAAAGCTAATATTTAATGCGAATACTTGGAACACTTCCGTCCCAAAGTGCACCTAATAAGTGGGATGGGTTGTCCTCGTTGGAGACGATTAACCAGGCTTACCTGTAATCCCCACTGTCGCTCAGCTGACGCACTGTAATGGGGAAGGGTGTCATCCCGTGGGCCTTGAGCAGCTCCTGCAGCCGCACGATGCCGTCATTGTTCTCGTAGATTATGGTAAACGTCTTCCAGCCCCAGTGTCGCACGATATCCACGTAAGCCTGGAAGCAAGCGAAAGCCATCACAACAATGTGCAATGTGGGAGGATTGGGGTTTGGGCCTACCTTGGAGAGCGTATTAGGGTGCGGATAAAGATTCACCAGGCAGCTCTCGCGCCGCAGCCGGTAGTCCCAGCGATTCTCCAAGTGGGGAATCTGGAACGAGTGGGTGTTGAGATACATATATGAACATACATACCGGCAGCTGGAGCCGCTCTTGGCGGCCTACTCACCTCCATGTTGTCGCAAATGCTCTGGACGTGGCTGGCGGTGTGCGAGGACTGTGGCCCAAAAATGGCGGCAACTCCGATGTTCAATAACCCACAAACTGCAAGACAAACAAGAGTGCAATTCGGCTTTATGTTCAACCTATTCGTGACCCTTTGGCAAACTCATTGCCCCCCTGTTTTGGTGGGGAAAATCAAGCCAAACCGCTGTGAAATATCGCCGGGAACCGGGAGCTACCTCTGACATACTTTTTTTTTATGGCAAATTGAGTGAAACACAAATCCCAAAGAGCTTAAAAGTCGCAAATTGATTTTGCAGTAATATGCTCTGCTTCCAGTGCCATTCCCCAATCCCATTCCAATCCCAATTTCAATCCCAATCCCAATCCCAATCCCAATCCAATTCCCCCACACAATCCGCTTGTGCGGGAGATAATCTCGGGCTGCGACTTGAAAGGCTCAAAGAGTGAAATCGAGACCAAGTAGCACAGTAATGTGCTTGGCTCTTGCTCGCTAATGTTCAGTTAGCCTCGTTCGCATATTTAAAATGCACTTCAGTATGACATAATTTCGTTTTGTAGTTTGGCCTTTCCTTTGAGCCCCCACCCCCCTCCCGCTGCCCAACGGGATTTCGCCCCCGGATCTTCTGTCAGCATCCTTTGGCTCATCAGGCCCGCTAAGCACGTGTAAGTGCATGTGCAGCTTCACTTCGATGGCCTGAGTCGGTCGGTGGTGCGGTTAACCTGCCGTCGCTCTCTCACAGCCTCGTATGTGTACACCTGTGTGCACCTGGGCGCCTCGTTACTGTCGTGCTGAAGTGTGTGCTTCTCGTTGGCCAGGCCAGGTCCTTTTCGGCCACGGCACTGGCCAACTTCAGCGTCATTTGTGTCTCATTTATCACAGGATATTCGACAGTTGGCTCACGTTCCCTTGCCCGCTTTTAACGATTATCAAGTGCCAGCAGAAGTTTAATCTTCGCTCCTCCCCCCACATAAAACTTAAAATTGCAGAGTGCAAACTGGCTTTGGGTTGCACCATCGCAATATTTCTTTTGTCGACTTTTAAAGACACTCGTTTAAGAGGTGTTTTTCGGTTGGCCTAATAGCTAAGTGTTGCCTTTTTTATTTATGTTAAGAGTCGGTCGATTAGTTCTTTATTTTCTATCCATCAACTTGTGGATACTACATAGTGAAGGTGTTCTAGTTAAAACGAACTTTGAGCTCATATTTTATGTACAAGTTTATTGGATAGTTTTAGTATGTTTTTAATCCATTTTAAAACCATTATGTTATCAAGGTTTTTTCTTAAAGGTAGCAACAGCTACAAAGGTTTTAAATAAAGAATACGTTGAGATGAACTACCTGAGAAGATGTTCGATCATTAGGAGTATCTAATAAAATCCATAGTGATAAGGGAATCTCTTTAAAATACCTTCATAAGTGTTAAAAAATAGAAGAACCTGGTGCTTCGACTGCTGTTTATATATACCTTGCAATAAGTATTTTAACTTTGGTGATATATTTATATATAAGTACTTAAGCTTAAAGTAAATAAAGTCACTTTTAAATAGGATTGAAGGCGGGACCTCGGTTTTGCAGTTCTTCATTTTCACTAAGGTTCCTGCTTGAATTAAGTTGGCCTAATTGCATTAAGATAACTTGGAAAAATTCGGAAAAAGTAAATTTTCTGGGCACTTTTATGTTCTGACGATGGAGCCAAGGGTATAGGTTTGAGGATCTATACTTAAAAATGGCTTATGTCTATATACTATATAGATATATTAATTATTCGCCGCTTAGAATATGAAACACTTTATAAAGTCTATTGAAATCTACTAACTTTTAAGGTAACCCTTCAACATCTACAAATTAAAGCACTCAAAATTATTTGGCAATCATGTAGAAATCCATACAAGCTCGATAAGCAATCTTTTTGTTTGCAATGCTATATATAATATGTTTATAGCTTCCGGAAAGTCAGCTTATAAACCTCAACAACTATTGAAACATATGTAGCGAATAATTTGCACAATAACCGAATAAGTATTCGACAAGTGCAGCATATACGTGTAACCAAAGCGCATATATCACGGCCTGGCCAAGAGATGAAAGGGAACCGGGACCCCAGGCGGCAATTAGCATAACATAAATCCAAAATCAAATGGGAAACCAAACAAAAGGGCGAATCGAGTGCAAAGCCAAAATAGCAGCAAAGAGATGCGCATGGAAAGATGACGAGGGAATGTGAGCTGAAAGCAGAACAAAGGGCGCTTTGGCCAAATCAAATATGCAGGCAGCAGCATTGGGTTAAGGTGGAGTCAAGGCAACACACACCAAACCAAAGGGGGGAGGGCAGGTGGGAAAACAGGCCAAGTCAACACTTGCAGCACGGCGGCGGCAGTGACGGCACTCACCCCTTTTTCCGGCGTGGAAGCTGTCGAAGGGCGAGATGCGCTCGATCTGGGCCACCAGCTTAGAGCGCGGCAGGATGGAGCGGTCGGCGTTGATGCGGTCCACAGCCTGGCGGAAGGCCAATTCCTGATTGTCGTCGGAGGGATGGAACAGGCCACCTGCGGGAAGTCATTAAGAAATGTCAATACTAAACGGATGATCAGTGAAGTCATTTAGAATCCCCCGAAAGTAGTGTCCAAGAGTATGCCATGTATATTTTACGGCATACTTTTAGCCGCACTTTCTGAGGGAACTAAAATAGGTGGAAATTTCTGTGGCAGCCCCCCTTATTTTGGTGGCAGTGGCCGCGGGAAATCCCGGAGTGTTGAAATAAAAACAAACAACTCGCACACAGCGGCGCGTATCAAATATACACACACACGCAGGCTGACACAGAGGCACGCGCCTCTTGATTATGACGTGAAAAAAATCGATACGCGGCGGATGAGATGCTGGCGGAATTTTGTTTTCATCCAAAATGCAGTTACCAGTTACTTGAACTCCGTTGGCTTCCGGCGTGACGCTAACTCACCAATCTTAATGATATCGGGCAGGGCTAGAGCCTCACGGCAATTGCAGATTAATTGCAGTAGCAGCAGCGGCGGCAGGACAAAAAATCTCCTTGACCGCATCTTGGTATTGGTTTCGATGGCAGTTTCCGGTGTGGCAGATAGTAGATTGGCTGGCTTAAGCGGGCACTTATCACTGTTGTTGCCTTTATGCGTATCTAGCAGATATTTAACATTTTCACGTCGCGGCAGAGTCCGCTGTGCGATTTGTATACTTTCCGGGTTCTTGTATATATTTTTCGCTTTTCCGCTCGACCGTTATCTGCGAGGATGTGACATCCACTGAGCAGCGAGTGTTTGATTTGCCTGCTTTTATCCTGTTGCGGGCCCTCTGCCTGCTCAGTGATGTGATGTGGGGGCTGTTTGTGCCTGGCCCTTGGAGGGTGGGCCAGCATCCAAAAGCCGGCTGACAGTTCAAACAGCTGCGCAGTGGATGCTGAGAGCGCTCCTGAGGGTTGCCACCCTAAAAAACAGAGGAGCTTTCCTCCCCGCCGAAGGTCGTTTGGTGGGAAAATGTGGAGACGAGTTATTCAACTGCTTTGCCGATGTGCTTTCGAAAAGCTTTAGTAGCATTTGGATCTTGGAAAACGCCTAAAAGTTTTGGGATATTTCCATACTTTTTTGGACGTTGATTGTACATTCAAATGGCCCTTTTGACACCAAGCACGTGCTTTTTAGGGTTACGTCTTAAAAGGCGCGATAGGGGAAAGTATAGGTAAAGTTTGCGAGGAAGTAATAGGTCGTAGGAAGTTTTAAAATACGAATAACTTTAGTATCGGACTTAATAACTTTGATTAGCTTGTACTTAAAGTTACCAAATAATTGTATACTGTTAGAACTATGGATTCGTGTCGAGAGGAAAATTCCAATATGAAATATCCATACTCAATATCATATCGAAAATATAGAAATGATTGATACTTATGTAAATTGAAATTTTAAATACATTTTACATTTTATTTAAAATATCGAAATTATCGAAAAACGAATGAGAATTTCAAGACAAACAAATATATGCGACTTTGGAGACTAATAAAAAACCGATTTTCTTAAGCTGAATATCGATTTTTTGCACAATATCGATTAATAAATCCGACATCTCGTCAATTATATATGCAGTATCTATATATGTAGATATACATACATATTTTGTTATTGTTATTATATATTAAAATGTATGCATAGCAAGGTGACTGACTATATTTCAGTCTGTCAATCTACTACTGAAGAGGAAAATAATGTTATTCGATTGCTAGAATATTTAAATAAAGTACATATCTGATATACATTAGATACATATATTACAAGGACACAAATTTATGAATGTATACAAGTAAATCATTGTTATACAAATATAATAAAGCGATAATAGAAAGAAACTAGAAATCAATTCTCAATTTCCCTATATTATAACATCATCTATTTTAAAATCATTTAAAGCTTATAAATAATCAAGAGAGTCTGGTCGGTGAGCTGGTAAAACTAAAGCTTTCAATTTGTACGCTGCTTAAACCTATTATTTTTGGCCTTAATGCAAAATATTTAGCTGTTCGGAAATGAGTGCCCCATTGAGAGTTTCCAGTTTGTGTTTGTGCGCTGGCTGGCTGGCTTGTTGGCTGCGGGAAAGCAGAAACCTCATCGGTCCTCCTTAATCACTAGGCTCCCCCGCTTCCCGTCGTTGTTAAGCTCCTTTCTGCAAAAAAGGATTAAACAGCACAAAGGAGGCAGCCAGCGCAACAGCGACGGCGAATAAAAGGAATAAATAAAACAGAGGTCTCATTATGCCGTTGACCGCGTTGGGCTTAAAGTGCAAGGATAATGCAAAGCGGCAGTGATGGGGAAATGCAAGCGAATGGCGACTTGAATTGCAGGCGCGCGTAAATGTGAGAGTATTAACAATTTAACAAACAAAGGCAAAATGGCCATTAATAACACACACACAACAATAACAGCGCTGACGCTTAATATACAGGGAAACGCACACACTCCCACATATTCACATTTAAGCGTGGCCATAAATACAAAATGTCGTTGCTGGAGGAATATCGGAGGACTCGCGCAAAATATCATCAGGCTCTGTTGCCTGGCAAATGAGTCGGTTCTGTTGGATGTGCCAGCAGCTCTAAATGTACTGGGAAAAATTATGACATAGTTTGATTTGAGTTGAGATTTATTTCTATGTTTTTAGGAAAACAAATCGAGAGATTTCCTTCATTTATGTTGAAAGAATATGGTGATAAGCTTGGGAGTTATTACTTCATGAAGTTGCTGGGAATATGCTGGGATATATCCATTTGTAGGGTACCCGGGTATTTCAGAGGAAATTCCACTTGACTGCAACTTTCTTACTTGTTTTATAAAACCTATTTTAAGGTTTTCTTATATTCTTATAGCAAAAGTAATCCCATAAGCTTCCGTTTTTATTTTTTAAATTTTAAAGTTAATGAATATACAAATATAGGCAAGAACAAGAATGACAGGTTCTCTATCTTTAAGAAACTGAGCGTTAAACAATTAATTAGAGATAATTAAATACAGAAAATTTGTTGAAGTGTAGATGCTACATGTGTGTGTGTGTGAAAGCCTCTCTCCCCGACAGCTGTGACCGCGTCTGTGTGTGTAATCATGCATATCTTTGCCAGTGGGTTTTCGGTTAGTGCCTTATTTACATTGGCCGGAAGCTGCTGGTTGTGCCTGTTTCCGCTTTTGTCTGTGCGACTTCATCACCATCTCTATTGCCCCTCTCTCTCGCTGCCTGGCCGCCTTTCAGCCCGGCTCTCTCTTGCTGTTGGCTTCTTCCGCTGTGGCTATGAAGTAGAGCAATGGACTGGCTCATTAATTTCAACATAACGCGCACATGGCCAACAAATTTGCCACGTACGCACACACATATAGGTTGCACGCACACACACAGCGGGCATAGTTGGCTCTTAGCTTTCAGCGGTAATTATTTCAAATTAAATGGGAAAAGCACTTTTCAAGCAGGTGCTCCCGAAAGTGTGCAACACATTATTAGCATCAGTCAGCGGGAAAAGGGTACAGGCGAGCCTCGCTAACTAAAACATCGATATTACAGTTTGAGTTCTGACTATGTTCTGCAAAGCGTTGCAAGTAACACTTCAAAGTGATGGTATGGGAACCCCACTGAATAATTTTTCAATTATTATGGTCTTCTACAGATTCACAATACAAAATAGGTATTAGTGTATTATATCAGAGATCTATGTCGAGAGGAATGATATATAAACGAAATATCGGGCTCAATATCAAATCGAAAATATCGTTAGTAAGTTAAATATGGTATATAATATTATCCATATTATGAAACAAATGCCTGAAAATGGTACATAAATTTCTAGTGATGTTTATCGACTTTAAAACATCTTTAAAACGAACATTTTGGTAACTTCATCATAGTTATTTTCAACAATGATATTTCAATGATATATTAAAAAGTTGAGGCTATTCTTTGGCACATTATATAATATATTATATATAATTATATAAATAAATATAAATATATATTAAACAAAATATTTATTTATCGCAGATATTTATATTGCAACATTAAACAATCGATTTATATGTTATAATATCGAAGCACTATCGATATCTTTTTCCACTCATAGTATGTAGTTATCGTTTATAAAAGAAAGAACAGTTGTAAAAGTAAGAAAGTTGGTTTTAATGGGATATTTCCATTGAAGGTTAAGAAATATAAGTGAAAAGAGTGTTAAAGCCCTTTCCAAACTTAGTTTAAACCATAATTTAATTATATTACAATTAAGTGTTCAAAATTATGATTTTATTTACAAAATATTCCATTTTTTTACTTTTTGTTCACCTTAGGGAATAGGATAGTTTTCCATCTCAGAGACCAGACTGTTATTGCTTCTGACAGCCGTTGTGTGCGTGACTCCTCAATTCCAGTGCTCTTCTGAGCCATGAGAGTGCACTTTGATTCCCTTTTCCTGCACACACTGGCCCGAGATGGATAAGGTCAGAAGAGGCAGCTGACTTTTGGACTTTCTTCTGGCTCCCATCCCGACGTCTGTCAGATGTCTGGCCTCCATCAGAATCGCCTTTGGCCCCGTTTTATTATCCCAATGCGTATGGAAATGCTGACATGGCCTGCCTGTCTTGCATGTCTGACTCTCAGGCCGAATAATGTTAATAATGCAAAGTAAGATATATACACATGTGAAGGTTATGCCCCGAGCCCTTGCATTCCAGGGTCAAGAGGACCTCGAAAATATTTTGGCATTCTGCTTGAATGTAAATACATTTGCGGGCAGTTAGTCATTCTCTTCCCTTTCGGTTTCAAGGAAAAGATGAAAGCGAAATACCACAAAGAAAATTTGGGAGTGAGAAAATGTTGCTGCTGCTGGTCAAGCATATGCAATGCATTTTCCATGCGGAGCTTACTGAAAAGAATGTGAATGCCGGACTCTGGTACATGGGTACATATGCTATTTTCCATATTTTATACAGCAGAATTTTTGGCTACAAATTCCACATTCAAAAACTCTGTTTTATGCCATTATTAGCTCAGTTTCAACTTAAATAATAAATAAATAGTGAACAAAATTTCACTATTCTCATGCTGCCATTGGGTTTCATTTGCCTGTTTAGTTCTTAATCCAGCTTATATTGTCTAACAACAAAAGTAATTAAAAAATGAAACATTTAGCTACCCTTTTTGTTTGCCGCTTTAATTAATTCATTTTTAAAACATTTTATGCCCGATAAGAGCGGAATTTCCCATTAAATTCGAGTCATTTTAATTTGCTATGTCCATGTTGGGGAAAAGCTTTTCGGTCACAATACGAAACGTCTCTTTAAAAGCGCGTTTCACCTGAAAATTCGATTTAGCCTGCAGCTTTATTGATAATTATAATTACCTGCCGCCTGCTTGCAAGGAAAGCATCCTTGCGCAGTCTCTTGTCAATTAAATGAAGCACAAAAAGGGAATTTGAGCTCTCTCCCCTATCTCTCCTTTCAACCCAAATTATTACACATTTCGCTGCACACCAAGGACGTTTTTATCAGTATTTTTAGTGCATTCCGCAGGCAGGACGACAGGCTAAGGACGAGTGACACATAGGAGTAGGAGCAGCAGACTGTGCAACAAGAATTAAAGTAAAATATTTAATTCCTTGTCAGCTGCTTGGATGCCTTTGCGAAATGAATGGATGAATCCCCGGGGACACGGCCTCAAGCTGCCACTACAAATCCTCAGGTCTGAGGCGACTTGTTCCTGGCTTACACTTCTTCCTTTTTTTTTTTGGGGGGGCCCACTTTTATAGGCGCCGCCAAATCCACTTTGTAAGCCATTCCATTGGTAATAAAGGCGAAAGTGAGTGCCGCTAATATAAAATTGAATTTAAATAAATGGAGTCGGGGCCGTAAAAAGCCGAAAAGCAGCTCGAAACGCGACGGCAGACGCCTCTCTTCCTCCTTTCTCGCTCCGTTCGGGAAGCCTTGCCTCGCCTCGATTCTGATTTGATTTGTTTGGAGGCGCACGCCCAGCACTTAGGCACCATTTGATATGCAACAATCTTTGGCAGCAGCCGAAAATCGACGGAAAATCGGAAGGAAGGAAGGCGGGGCATAATCATCATCATCAGCATCAGTAGCAGTAGCAGCAGCAGCAGCATCAGCATCAGCATCATCATGAGAGCTCTCGAGTGTTTCGCTTTGTAATAAATCTTGGGTAAGAAATGTGGCCCGAAATCGTTTTAATTTATTCATGCCACGCGCGTTCGCTGTTTTTTTATGATGGGAATTCCGTAAAGCCATTGATTAAAAATGCAGAGGACTGCACTGCGCCGGCCCTTGATCCTTGAAGGAGACACCTAAGCACATGCAGTGTGCTCGGCCCCGGCCACCGCCACCGATTGTGGCCACATTATGCAAATGCTGTTGACTCAAATCCAGGGTCTGAACTTGAACCAGCTAACCACCTGAGCCGAGCCGAGCTGAGCTGAGCCGGCTGTCGCCATTGCCGCTTTCATTAATTAGTCGACAGGCTGTTAGCCAGCTAATTAAAGAGCCGGCCTACAAATTGGCAGCTTGTGTGGGCCATGTGGGATAGATTTAGGCAATTAGCACTCGCACTTTGCTCGCAATCCCCTCCGAGCTGTGACTTAACCCGTTTTCCAGCATCCCCCCAATGAAAACCCAAAACCCATAACCCCACATCACGTCACTGTGTCCCTTTGTCCCCGTATCCCTGTATCCGCAGTCGTTGAAAATTTAAAACGAGCCAACAGCTATGTACATCGAGCGGCGAGATGTTCGTCCTCGTCGCTCACCTGCACAAAACATCTGGCTGCGTGTCCTTGTTCGCCTGCCTCCTGATTGCGTAATTCCCGCTCACAAGTGCTGACAACGGTTGAGGGTCTATTAAAAATGTATTATCAGTGTGATTGCCACCAGATCCAGCAGAAGTGTCGACGATATCCGCTCGTATCCGTGCGCAGTTGTTTGAGTTTAAATGTTTCAATTAGCTGGTAGCTAGCTCTTAGTGCTTCCAGCCCCCCGCCAGGTATTCACTTCACATTTAGCCGGCCCTGTCGCCATGAGGACGAGTCCACGGGGATATCTCCTTACTTAAATAGATACAGATTGTGAGTTTGGATATGGATACTTAGGCTAGTCCGGGATTTTGGTTGTTTTATAATTTATCAAATGGAAAATAATGTAATTACTGATTTAACGAATTCGTATTAAAGAGTTTTAGGTGTTGGTTCAATGAAAACTTTACTGTAATGTTTGGCTACTTATAATGTTCTAGAATAGAACCAAAAATATGTGTCACTACTTGAAATTATCTGAAATCGACTTATGTAAGTGGTTAAACTGTTATCTTGAGACTCGCGTTAAGGCTCTACGACTATTATTTGCACTGTCTTTTAAAGTTATATTATTAAGCAATGTAATATAAATATTTATTATAAAATAATAACAGAATAAAATAATAATAATAAAATAATAATATATAATATAAACAAATAATAAAGAAGAGTAACATAAGAAAGTTTAATTAAGAAGTGATTTATTTAAATAGGAAATCATCACATGGAAACCTTAAAATAATGAATATAAATAATGTTCTGGCATTTCGAATTAAACCAAAGACCATAGGGACCACGTTCGGTTAATTTTAATAATTTTGAATAGAAATTGATGCGAAATAATATATATGTATATACCCTTACCTACATATATGTAGTATTGTCTCAAATATAATAGATTGACCTATATAGCTGGGCCATAAATTCAGCATCTCAGATAAAAGCGAATTAGTTTAATAAAGTCTGATGAAAATTAAGTTCTCAATTTCTCTGGCTATGCAGTATTATAGCTCAACATTTATTTTAATAATACCAAATTTGTTCGTTAATTAAATCAAGGTTATTGGGCCTGTATTTCTTAAGTCCATTGTACTGGGCGTATTCTGATGCGGACGTAGAAGCGGATTAGCTTAGGATCAGATAAATTATACGTACTTCGGGAACGCAGATGCCAAGAACAGCAATACCCGGGAACTAATACAAATCTATGAACATGTCTCCCAACGTTATACGCCTGAAGAGAGGGAAGGTCTCGAAAGGCTCATTAAAGAGTATACCGACCTAAAAGATATCGCTGAAGCTCGAATTCAGGACAGGCGGAAGTAGAGATTTCTGTGGTTTAAATAAAAGGTGTGGCAGTGGCTTCTTCATGGATCTAGCAGTTTAATATCCCGAAACCCGAAAGTAGAAGTTACTGAAGAATAACATTAGTAATTCTTTGAACAGTTCATCTATAAAATGTATACCAGATAGATTTTATATTTTGTTCGATTAATAAAGTACTCAGGAACTGCGGTCTTTCTTTTTAAATACCCAATTTACCTTTTTTCATCATCATCATTTCATTCTCGAGCTTGTATACTTTTTAGGGGTCCCAGCAACTTTAGATGCGCAATCTGAGAGCTACAAAAAAGTCGTTAGAATACAGAATAAATTTATGCACGTCCCACACACATCCTACTTGCATATATTTAGGTATAAGTTGATACAGTGCAAAGATCTTGATATCCATAATATGCATATTCATCCTTGTGTTCTGTTTTTTCACCGCCTGGCTTCCCTTACTTGTAGGCTACATTTTGAAACTGAAGAATATCCACTCACAGCAGAGGGTTCACTTGTGAAATTCGTGGAACAGAATCCGTGCAACTTTATTTATTCAATCGGGCCGACAAAGTTTGCCTTGAATTCAATCAACGCCCGGGAAACTGGACTGCAGGCAAGTGTTTTCCGAAAAGTTTTCGCAATTATTATTTCGGTGTTAAATGCTTTTTTCGGTGTTTGTAGAAAAACTCGTTTTCGTCTGGCGAAAGTTTTTGATTGTCTGGCCGAAACAAGGCATGTGGAAAGTAATTACCATGCAAGTGTCGAAAGAGTCTGACAGGGTCCTTGTACGCCTCCTGGACGGGACACATCCTTGTGGCTAGGCACTAGTGTGTGTTCGCCTCATCAACGCCATCAGCTGTGTGGCATTTGACTTGTGAATGTGTCGTAAAGTTGATCCTTTCCCTGGTTAGTCGCCAACCATCCACCCCTCCTGTTTACTGAACTTGTCAACCCTGCTGCTGGCAATTTGTTTAATTAAATGCTCGACCAAGTGCCAACATACTAACACATCCCAGAGCACGCACTCATAGAGGCAGATGAAAATTAAATTGAATAACAACGGCTAAACACATCCGGGCCAACACCTACTTACCGAAGTGTCAACAGCAGTAGCCACCTGTCCTCGATAATAGTCGGACTATATCGATCCCTGGGCCACAACGAACTTTCGCATGCTGAATATTTAAATATTTCTAATTTAGATTGAATTTATTCACAGAACATTGTTCAAATTTGGATATTTTTATAAAAAAGAGTGAAGAGTAAGTAGTGTTAACATAATTAGAGGTAAATAATTGGGATTTATATACACGGTAATATCAGAGACTATTATAACGACAAGATAGGTAACGCTACACGTTTTTTTGCACTCGAAATTTCCTAGTTGGTCTAGAGCTGGTTCCAGGCTCTCTTGGAATTTGTTTAACAGCCAGAAAGAGAGAGAGAGACCGCTCTAGAACCAGCCGCTTTCTTTTACGCATACAGCTGTAGCTGACGACTGTATGTGCACACGCATTCTTAAGCATTCTAGATCTGTACGCACACATACGCACTTGCTTGATTTCTAAGCTGTCAACATTTTACAAGCGGGAGCGGCGCAAGTATGTCGCTTGCTGGAAAATGGCTTGCATATTTCAATTCTTATATATGTTCGTTATCCATCTTGTTATTATAATGTCTTTGGTTATATTTTATGTAATAAGTCAAAAATAAACTGAGTATATATTGTTTTGTGAAATAATTTTTGCTTAAATAGTTTATATTCGATAAGATTAAGTGTTTCTTAGACTATGAATCATAACTTTATTATGAAGAAATCATTTTAAGAACATTTACTGACACTTTTTTAGTCATAGGAAACTTTCCCATAACAAACTTCAAGATTTATTTAAAACATTTATTAAGGAAGCCCAACCGTTTGCTTCCTGGCAACTGGCAATTTAAGTTGGCAAAAGGCAAATGGATTTATTTCAGTGACGCACCATTTTTGGCGACGAAACTAAGTGGGTCACTGGGATTTGACAACCAACACGCAAATGGACTTCACGTAGTGCAAAGCCCAAAAAGGAGAATTGCCAAGCAACTTTAACACTCTGCTTCATGGCGTTTTTCTCGGCAGGACCTAAGATGTGTTGTCCCTAATTATGCGTGTGCAGAATTCAGCCTTTGGCAGGAAAAAGGCCTCTTGTTGGGTTTGAGTCCTGTCACACAGTCTGCTCAGCCATCGCTTACAAGGGCTCTTGGCTCTAGCATGTATTATCGCCTATATCGTCCTGATTATCATGTGACAATGTGGCGCACAAAATAAAATCAGCATTTTTTTGCCTTGTCAAGTGTTGGCCCATACAGAAAGCCAGGGAAAGCCGAACCAAACCGAGCTGATCTGAAATGAAATGTCCTGCAGGCATACACAAGCTGCTCTGTTGTCGATGGCGCAAACAGGATACGCATCCTGCAGGGCACGGCTAGGTTATTCCTCTGTTCCTGTTCAGATTTCCCTGCCTCAACTATTTACATGGCCAAAAACATGTTACAGCGGGCCAAGAACATTGCCGAAACTTTCGTCGTGGCTGGCTTTAAAGGCTTGGCCTGCGAAGAGTTCCCAGAACTTGCTGCTGCCAATAAATGAAAGGAAATAACGACAGTTTTTAGTTTCTGGCTGCTTTCACTAGCCTGCGCTTAAAGAAAAATGGCTTAGCAACTTAAATTGTGTAATAAACTAACAAAATATGAAAGAAACACAAACATAAAGGAAATAAGAAATAAATTTTACTAAAATGCTATTTAAAACTCCTTTAATTTGTGTGTGGATACTGAAGCTTTAAGCATATCAGATAGACAGATATATTTGTTCAAAGTTCTTTGTTATTAGTTTCTCGAACTTCCCATCTTGCCAGACCTACTTATTTATCTATTCTGGGAACGCCCATTCCATTAAGTTAAATATATGTAAGGATAAACTTTGCAGGGGGGGAGACTTTTTACCCAGCATAACCACCGAAAACAGTTTTCCCCGCCCCAAACTGCCTACCCTACCCTACCCTAAGCAAAACTGTTTTTGGGAAAATTCAATTTCGTTTGTTTATGTGGAGAAGTCTAATTCAAATGCAAAGATAAGGCACAACGTTGGGTACTACAATAGATAGATACTTCAGCACGCTTCCCTCGCAGGATCTGCGCATCCTGCTCGCTCTCCTTCGAGAGCAGGACCCCCCCGTTGCCACACGCATATGCTGATAAAGTTTTAGCACCTGTACGGTGAAAAAATACGGAGGCAGGAAAACAGAAAAGAAAAGTTTGCCATTTACAGCCCATCAAGTTGGCTTCAATTTCGGCCTCCTTTTGTTTGGCTCCTCTACAGCCTTCCACTTTGCCCGCCCCTTTTTTTTACGGTGTAGGTGGGTTTTGTCTTTGTGTGCGAGTTGCTCTTTGTTTGTCACTTTTGGCAAACTTTATGCGCTTTTTACAACGTGTATCCTTTTTGCATGTCGACTTACTGTTTTGGCTTTGCCCCTCGCCGTATTATTGCATCAACAAAGGTATCCTAAGCACGTGTAAAGCGAGCACAGACACCCCCAAACACACACACATGTGAAGGAACGGTGAGAACTGCGGTTGGCAAACTTTGATCTCCTTGGCAGGAGACTTAATTTAATGTCCTTCTCGTGGGCTGCCAAGTCGGCTTGCCGCTGACTTTTTGCGGGCTCCTGTTTTGTTTAAGTTTTGTGTCGTGACACAAACACTGAATTTCAATTACCGTCTGCGAATGTCCTTGCCCAGAAATAGGCAAATACAGAGGGAAAAAGACTGCGTGTAATTATGGCCCTTAATTAATTTCAATGTCAGGGTAACCTTGCCATTAATAAATATTAATAAAAACAAACAAATTATAGATAATTGATTTTTGATTGATAGTATAAGAAGCAGCACTTAAAATTCCCAACTGCGAATTCCGCAACAAGCTTTACTGATGAGTTTCATTAACTGGGAACTTAAATTAATAAAAACTAACGTAAATGCTCTAATTTTCTAGTTCCCTTATAGATAATAGTTCGAAGAAATTAGCATCAATCTCGGCTGATATTTTTGTTGTGTGTATACAGCTGGCTAGTCTCAACTTGTGTGTGTCAGTTCACCGCATTTGTGCCACTTTCGTCCTTAAAGCTTTCCAGAAGCTGGCGAAAATTTGGCCAGAAATTTATGAGCTCAGTGTTGGTCAAGTGTCCTTGCGGGACTTCATACACACACACACATACCGCCACACTTTGCACTTTATTTTCATTCAGAGCCTATCGCACGAGCTTATTTGATTTTGGTTTCCTCCGGCCTTCCCCCTGCGAAATTTTCCCGGCCGGCATCTCCCACTCATAAATATCGGAAAGGGCACGGGGACTTGTTTGTTCTGGTCAACCCCTGGGCTCATCTGCTGTCCACTCCTCGGGGCCCGGCTCGTAGGCCCGAATATTAGTGCAATTTCCACGTTGACCAAAAGTTCAATTCATTTTGCAGAGGGACGTGTCGCTGCTCCTCAACTGTTTTCATAAGAATTTATTGCTTCTCTTGGCAACTAAGTGGATCAGATTTCTCTTGGCAGCTTTGGCCTGTGTGCTGTGTAATATGCCACAGATTTAGTGCTGCCGAAATTACTTTTGCCTTTTGTTCGGCTCCGTTCCAGGACCCTCTAGGTTTCCCAATTCTTGGATTTTTTTTTCCACAATTTTCTCGTATCGGATTGAAAATTGAGTTGGGTATTTTCGGTGCGCGAGGAAGGAAGCGCCGGCCGACCGCAGACTGACAGTTGGGACAGTTCTTAGGTGAGATTTTCTTCACTCCAAATGGTTTCTTTTTCAATGACTGTCGAAAAAAAACGGCTATTAAAGTTCAAGGGACTATGTCTTGAGTTTTGCTGTACTTTCCGAAGTATATGATGGTGAAATTCGGATGTTTAAGCCAGGGAAGGCGAATACATAATTTGTTATTGATACTTGGCATTGAGAATGCCAGTAAATTGTTTAAATAGGTAAATAAAACTGGTAATTTCAATACGTTTTTAGTTTAAAGGTTTTATCTATATATTTTTTGTTATTTAATTATTTCAAATGATTTATTTAATATTTAAAGACATGTTGGTCATTGCTATGTGGATAAATTCTGTATTAAACAAGAAGAAAGTTAGGACGATTGTTAGGTAGCCAGCTAAAGGACTTTTATGCCCAGATTTATTTTAAACTTAAATTAAACAGGGCGGAAGGCAGAAGGCTGGCCTTGTTGGGCAACAGCAATTGGTGCTGCCAACACAAATGTAGATGTAGATGCTGCAGGAGCTCAGCATACATAGAAAATGTATTGCTTAATAAGTCCCATGTTTATCATCCGATTGAACTCAAATTTTCACAGCACAAATTCCGCACAAATACAATTAATTATCCATTAAGGCATACATGATTAAGGCATAATGATTAAGGCATTAAATGATTTTTAAGGGCTTAAGGGGTTGGCAATAAGCTTGAATACCCTTGTACCTTATGGGTACCAGGTATAAAAAACTACTTGTTATTTATGAATTTTACTATACATTATTAAATATGATAAATGAATAAATGCAGGTATTATATTTCGAATACAGGAAATAATATTTGAAAACATTGCTTCCAGTGTGGTAGCCCATTATTCTTCACTAATTATTCATGGGTCTCTGTATTGTTTGCATTAAATAACCACTTTCCACAGGTCCTCCCACCAATAAATCGCCTTCCTGATTGTGTGGTCAATGTGTTTTCCCTGTTCCTTTAAAACTTTCCCACTCGAAATGTTCGGACACAATTTTGGAAATTTATTTCGGTTATGCACAGCTTGTTTGAGGTTGAGTGGGTGCAATTTGGTCGCCATTTTTCGGTCACAGTGCGTCAGTGGAAATAATCAGGGAAATTCCGAATGAAAATGTATACCAAAGTTTAGTGTGTATCTGCGAGTGGGCGGGCGGGTGTGTGTGTGTGTGTGTTTGTGTGTGCTTGCTGGCCTAAAAGTGTGTATTGATTTTCAGACTGACGGCAGAGCGAAAATATTTATTGTCAGCTTGAGGGAGCTGGCTGAGTCCTCGGATGCCAGCCAAGTTTTGCTCAAATTGTTCCCAGGCGGCAATTGATGCCGCTGATGGAGTGGAGGTCCTGGTCCTGGTCCTGTTCTCACGACCCGCGAATCCACCCACATTTCTGCTCGATTTCTCTGTCAACGCGAAATCGAGAGATCGAGAATTATTAACAGCCGGGAGCCGCCAACTATGTCGCTGAGGGCCCCATAATTACGGCCGTGTCCTTGCGAACACACACTCTCGCATTTCCGGGCGCTGACATGCATTAATATTGATTGTTGCTGTCGCTTGAACCGCACTAATCAGGACGACATGTCGGTGTCCGTGTTCACCGTGCACACTGACATTGACATGGGCATGGGCCTCATCCTCGTCGGGACGGGACACGTCCCACAATTATTCGCATCCTTGTCCGCAGCATCATCATCGTCATCATCATCTACAGCCGCCACTACCAATGTCATTGTCAGGGCGATGAAATTACTTGTTACATATCGCATTTACATTGCTGTCATGTAGTTCTCCTTCTGATTCAGTCAGTTGTGCATTTGTTTAGCTCTTTATGCTCATGGGCGAGTGGGCGAGGCTGGAAACGTGCATTTTCCGACCGCACTAATTGAGAAAATCCCTGCTTTACGGACTGTCCTGGTTGGAAATTCAAATTGTGAGAATGAAATTCGGAAAACAATGGGCTAGGGATTGATTATAGTGAATTTGAAACAACATTTCTATTATTATAATAAATAATAAGATTAAATAAGTTGTTCATAATTATAAATAACTATGAAACTAGATTAAATAAGTTTTTCATAATTATAAATGACTATGAAACTAGATTATTTTATTCTATTTAAAAACCTAGAACCAGTGCTTAGGAACTTTCAAACGTAACTTATCTTTGCCACATTGTACTAACCATATTGTAATATTTTATTCCTATTTTAATGCCACTTGTACACCCTTTTTTGTGTCAGTGGAACTAATTCTTGATTTACATAGTTATTGGATAGACCCTAAGAGGACCTAAACAGCGTGACAGAGAGACTCCATTGAGTATATTCTGTTTTGACATTCATTTGCCAAAGTCGGCAGAAAGCGTTTCGAATTTGCTGAGGCATCGACATCGACATCGACATCGGCATCACAACTGGGGAACTTGTGAACTTGGCGAAGTTTTAATGAGTTGGCAAATGGAATTGGCAATCCGTAGTTGGATGCTCGACACTTGGAGCATGAAATCAAACTAATTAACTCAAAATTTTACATAAATGCTGTGCAAAGTTTCCCCATTGGGGCCTCCGCAAGCTGGCTTTTTCATGTGATTTTCCGCTCTCTGCACATGATGGCAGTGCAATTGTACACAAGTGGGCGATTTGCCACCCCCCATGGCTTTTCCTTTTTCCCCGTCGACAGACCGACCCATCCATCCCCTCGGCTCCCTCCATTATGGGGGTAATCCGGCATCAGCACCTCCGCGCTGAATGATAATTCAGTTTTGCCGGCATGATGAGCAAATTAAAAACTTTTCTTTTTCATCCATGATCCCAGCAAATGGTCTACAAATTTTTCCCCAACGTCAAAGTTTTCATTTTTTCCTGCTAGCGATTTTCAATGTTGTTTTGTTTTTTTTTGTGTTTTCATAACATTTTCCATCGCCTTTTCTCTCTCTTGTCTCTGTGCCACGCCTGTTTAGGCCAGTTCTCCCTCAAAGAGCTCGTCAAACAGATGGATTCGAATATCCCTGTTCGGGCTGACTCTTGGCATTTGCATTGGGACTTAGGCAAATGTATGCAGAGCTTGGCTTAGACCAGGAACTTACATATGTTCACTTAGAGCGGCTTTGGATTAAACTTGGGCGCAATGATTAAAGCAAGCCACTTGCCAACAAAAATTATGCCTATTTAAGCACGAGCGTGTTTCTGAAACGCTCAAACTTCCCATCAACTATTTCCCTTTGATGTTGCTGCTGAGAGCCAACCTGAGATCTAAGAAGGGCGGAGTGCCTAATGTTTATTACATTATATATGGCATACTTCAAGGAGCTGAGCATCCTCGTTGAATGTCCTTTGGCGCTGCGTCATAAAACCATTGCATAAGTTTTGCGCTTGACAGCAAACTTTGAAGCCTCGGTTTTTATTTCACTTTACCGCCAGCGGTACAGCTACGTTCACGATACTAGTAAACATTGCACTAGGGATGTGTTTCGAGCGGAAAAGTCCGACATAATATATTGACAAAAATATTGAGCTCACGTAGGATATCGAAATTATCGCAGAATTTTTCATAAAGAAAAATATCGCATTTAGCGTTACAATATTGATATTATCAAAAAAGTATTACAAGTAATTGTGTGTGGTCTCTTTTTTCGATTATATTTGTTCGATAAATCATAAATCACTTTGTCAATTTATCGCACTTATATCGCTGCTTTAAGATATTGTTATATATATAGACTTTGGTGTCAAATATCAAAATAATAGCGATGTATCGATTACTACTCCCATCCCACATCGCACCATTTGTATTTGTTTGACTAAGTCTAGCCACTTTTAGAGTTATATACTTATTCATATAGCCATATATAATATATTTCTTATGAAATAAAACGTTATCTACTTTTTTTTAGTTCTCATTGCCACATGTTAATGAATTGTCTTTCCACCACTGCCTTAAAATAACCAATAACCACTTAACATTCTTTTTCGAATTTAAAGTTTAAGTATTGTATAAATTAATTTAATATTAATATAGACTTATTGCATGTATTAAGGAAACATTTTACTCACAATTTTAATGATATTTTTCTACAATAATAGATTTTTAAACAACTTTAAAGGAACATAGTAGTGTTTTAACCTTTTCTTTTCTTTAGTTTTATTTTAACCCAAAGCCATACTATTCTGAATACCACTGTAGAAAATCTATCCATATGTATGAGCTGGTGTGCGAATCTGGGTCCTGTCGTGTCTCTATCTGTGCAGTTTGACAGTTCGTAAAATCAAAGTTGTGTCTCGCAAAATGTAATAGATTTTTATTGCCGGCGGCGGTGGTTTGCTTCATCTAGTCACCACTTCCCATTTTGTTTGTCAACCAGAGCGACTTTCTGGCTGCTTACCACACTCAGGATCCAACTCGGTTCCCAATCCACCTACACATACTACTACTATATACACTCAGACAGCGGAAGAACTTTCCCATTTTGCCGGGAAATGCTTTTAATCTAACTACAAAGTTACTGCCGAAAGTTGTGCCCAAGTTCTAAGGTTTTGTTGTTTTTCAGCCGTTGAGCAGTTGGAAAATTTCTACAAATTTAACTTGTCCTTGACACGTTGCCGAAATGCAAAGGATATGAACGAAATCCAATTTTAGTTTCCACTGTGTTTGTGCCAGCCGTTTGCCAGAGTTTTCCGACCGAAAGAGATTGTTGAGTAGTGAGCTGAGGATAAATCACGGGGCTTTAAACAAAAGTTGGACGGGTGCTCTAATGAATTTCATTTCCTTTAAGGCCAGAGCCTGACACACACACTGACGGGAAATGCGAATAAATTAAACTGCCAGATGAAAACGCGATAAAATATTCTTATTTTCTTTAAAGCCAATAAAAATTAATTAGCGCAGCACGTCGGAGATTGTGGCCTCAATTATGATGCCCAGGTCCTTTTCCGCAGAGTTTGGCCAAAAAGGCGAAAAATCAATACCGTTGCCGAGCCGGAGAGAAGGCGGATGGGCGGTGGTGGGCGACAGGACTCGTCCTTGGACGGCGGACGCGCTAATTTCAAGAGCCCTGGGCCATAAAACCGTGTTGAGGGAGCACAAAGCCCTAAAAACCAGCCAAAGCGAACCGAAAGACGTTCAAGCCCGGCCATAAGTAGCTGAGGATTAGGCAAGAGGTCGCTCATTCGGCTCTTCTGGCTCTTTCGGTTGGTTGTGGCCCGCTTTTCGTCTTTCCTCTCGCCTGCCATCGACGACTCAAGGCGGCAGTATATCTTTTAATTAGACGATTTCACTGGATATTTAACAGCCTCGTGCTCGATTGTGAAGGTATTTTGTCTCGCTGCTGGGCCATAATGGAGTCCCAAATGGCATCGCTGATTAATGTCTCGATTTTATGGCGAATAATGTTGAATGGGCCGCCCCGAAGAGGGAGATAGGTTTTTGTTTGGCAAAAATTGGAAGTAAATAACTTTGTGCAATGTCTTTTCATTCTTTACATTTTTATAGAACCCTAAAGTCTAATGGACTTAACCTATCATCAAACGCTGGAAAGTACACTAGCTATCAAGTCGAAGTTTATGTTATACATTGCTCTAAATATTTCCAGCTAAATGTTTATCTTATTTTTGCTAAACATTCCTTAATATTACGTCCTTTTTTTTTCTTTATCCTATTTAGTTTATTTGTTTAATGAAAATTCAATTATATCTATAAGGCTATTGGTTGGCCTAGAGCATTTAGGCTTCGTTTGTGAACCTATCCATTTCGACATCTTGATTTTTAATGTCTGGCCTCTTTGCATTTCTTCCGGTCCTTCTGTTTTGACCTTCGGCGTGTCTCTCTTGGCTTTGCGCGGTTTCTCGGCCGAATAATTAAAATTCAAAAGTTGGCAGCGGCATTTGTGCATTAATAAATTAGTTGAGCTGGGCCGCTCCGAGACTGGCCACTTAAAAGTCATGGAAATAACCAAATATGCAGATGAAGTTTATATTAAATGGGGGGCGAAGTGCGGCCTGGGCCGGAGGGGCAGCAGCCTTCAGACACGGCCAAGTTTCGCTTTTCGTTTTTAGTTGGCCATTTTATGGCTGCTAAGGGACAGGATGCATTTGCATTTCTAATAATTGCCTTCACTCCACTCCATTCTTCTCGGTGTCTTCGGCCATTTATGGGCCACAACGGAGGCCATATCTCGCCCCCCACCCGAAACCGTTTCATTCATTTTTGATGGCATTGAAATGGATTTGGTTATCATAAAAAATTTGCCAGGGACAATAAAGGGAAGCGAAACAATTGAAATCTGAAAGGCTTCAAACTGCTTATCGATTCGAATGCTGCCGCTGGTTGTCATAAAATGCTCAAATTTGTATCAACCCCCATCAGTCGCTCACTGCGGCGCCCAGCCGCCCACTGGGGGCCACCCCTTTTGTCACTGGCACAGTGGAAAAAATAACAAAAGTTCAATTATATTTTAAGTTGTTTTTATTTTTAAATCAATTACTTTACTAATAATCCTCGGGTGGGATGCACGATGTGGGGTTACAGTTAAAATTTGTCCTTAAATGTGTTGTTATGATACTATTATGAATGTATGTGTTCGACACTTAATAAATTAATATATAAAAAATTACTTAACTATATCAGTACAGTTGGTATTGCTTGAATTTATTATTTGCAATGTCGGACGTTTCTGACTTTGTAGTCAGCATCACCAGACGATTCAATCTAGCGATTACGAAAGAGGGTATAAATAAGAAAACAGGGACAATACAATAACTTGTTATTTTATTTATATTACAAAAATCTATACTTTGTCACAACATTTTATAACAGAAATTTATGGAGCTTAATTTTCGAATATAATATATAATATATCTTAATAACTTCACTCAAGTTTACTTGTAAGTTCTATTGATGTATGGTGTGCTTGCATAAATATAAATATAAAATATATGTAACATATAATATAATATATGGAGGATTTTATTGTGTATCACTACCATTATGTTTTTATTTAATCTTTTTTTTTATTTATATATATATCATCTGGGGATTTAAAGGTCAGCACCTTATATATTATATAAGTTACTATATTTTAAACTTCTTTCTTTTTTTGTCTCTCTTTTTCCACAATCTCAACTTCAATCAAGGGACTCCTTGTGTTGAGTGTGGCTGCCTCTTTGTTTTATCTCTTTTACCAAAAACTACAATACCTTACTAAAATATAGTATAGGTTGCAGAACCGATAATAGGGTTACTATTTACCACCAATACCAATCCTGCATAAAGGATAAGTCCCTGTTCCGCTCCAGTTCGTTAGTTATTCAATAATATTATTATTAATAGAATGCTCGAGTGCCGGCCCACTGTTCGAGAAAAACCTGAACAGCGTCCGAGCGTGCGACCCATAAAGGAAACCTATTACATTTTTTATACTTAATGCGAGGCATTTAAAATATAAGAGGGAAGAGCCCCAGCGGAGGAAAATGTGTGAAAGGATGTTTGAAGGTCACGCCTTGGTGACCCCGCCTGCTCCGCTCCGATAAGCAGATGCTCCCGCTTATTGATCGACTGGGGAAATGGACCAACTTGCTGCTAATTGAATAATTTAGGCAGAAAGTCGAACGAAAGACGCATATATTTCACTTTGATAAGCCCATAAACATCGTCGGCCGACATCATTATCGATGCAGTGCACCGGCCAGCGGAAATTTCTTGGTTTTTTTTTTTTTTTACGGTTCGGGGCCAGCCGGAAAACGTTAAAATGAACATCAGGTGGTGGGCCTTGCGCAGTTCCGACAGCTCCGGCACCATCACCTTCGGCTCACCTGTCTCACCCGCTCGCTGGCGGAGGGAGGCCGTCCTGGGATCACATTAAATGATTTATTGGTCCTTGGTCTGGACTGCGTGAGTCCCTAAAATTTCATAAATTTCAGCCTTCAGCTTCCTTCTGGCGGGCCGGCAGCCTGCGCTTTATGGCGAATATACGACAGGAAAGTTTCCTCCCCGTCGCTGGGTTCTGGGTGCGCTGGGTGGTACGTCATGGAAAAGTCAATAAATGGAGCTGCCATATTATATATATATAGTATTGTGTATTACACATTGTTGCTGTTGGTCCATCAGTGGTGGAATACACAGCCGTTTGTTTGAGTTTGCAAATTGCTCCGAAATCAAACATCAAAGTTAAAAGTGCTTATTGTTGCCTTTTCTCTGTTTATTTTTGGCCCCAGTTTGCATTGTTGTGCTGGGCCAACGCGACGTATACTTCATTTAACCGGTGGCCTCTAGTTGATTGAATATATGCATGACCCTCGACGGACCTTTCCGTTCCGCTGATAACTGCGGATGGGAAATTTCATTACACAGTTACATCGGGAGCGGACGGACGAGTGGGGCGACTGGAACAAATGAATTTAATTAAATATTTGCGAGATATAATCGAATTTCAATTGGAACGCAGCATAAATTCCGAATAGCGTATTCCGCCACCGATAATTGAATGTATATCACTTGTTTGGGCCAGCAAATGGCATTTTAATTACATTACCTTTCCCCGGAAACCATGTGCGACAGTTATTTGTTAGCTGCGGCACAATCGCAAAAGGAATGCAACGTGTGGCAAATGGCAAATGCGATTCCATTCGAAGCGGAATTGCCGAACGCTGAAAGTACAATATACGTACATATAATATATATACATATGGTAGTCAGTAGTCAGGCATCCTTGTGATTGTGAACAAGTGCATCTGGCACTTATCTGTAGATGGGGACACGCCTTTAGCCCGGTTTCCCTTTGGCTCCTTTATACCTATTTCTTTACCAATCACAAAACCCCTCCTCCTTGCTATCGGGCGGAAAGTTCGCTTCCTAACTGACCAGAGAAGGATACAAAATTTAACGAATAAAGTTTGGCGAAAGCAATTCAAACTAGAGTTGAAGCACTTGGCAGGTTGCAGGTGGTTGAGTTTGAGTTTCTAGCCGCTTTTAAGCTTATTCCACTTGCATATCTTCTTAAGGGAGAACGAAATTTAGTATTGCATTTAAATGAGAGAGAAAATGCAAACAATTTTAAATTAAATCGAATTTGAAAATAGATTTTGCCTAGTCTATTGTTTTACTTAACTAATCAGTTATTCGCTATTTAAAAGGATTCTGAACTTGTGCTTAAATTTGTCAGAAATATTTCTGTTATTTCGTAGACTATAAAGATTTGAAGGATTTAATATCACATATCCTTGCATTTTTATTGTGCAAAGAATAATATATATAATTAAGACTAAGAGAATATGTGTAATTATATATTTTAAATCCTTGCCAAACCAACATATGCTGTACAGATTCTGACTCTCAACTAGTATTACATTTTCAGGATTTTTCAATACATAATACTATCAATTTTATTATGCCAGCAATAAATATTTCAAAATAGATAATACAACTTAAATAAAACATTGAAGAATATAGAAGATTATACAGTTATTTAAAATGCTTGTTAAATATAATTAAATTATAAATATTATATTTTAAACACTGTGCCTCTTGAATAAACTTGTGTTAAGCACCGACTGATTAATCGTTTCAATTAAGTTGCCAAATTTTGCTTAAATACCTTTCACTTTTGTGCCTCCGAATACGGCGTACTTTGGATAAGTCTTGGGATTATGATGCCTTAGTTTTCCGAGGGAGAGCCAAGCCCAACATTACTCATACGCTACGTTGGAGGTCTTAATAATTTTTTCTTTGCATTACCCTCTCCTCTCGCTCTCGCTCTCTCTCTTCGGTTTTTAAGCTTGCCTTCAGTGCTTGCGGGCGCAGTGATTTATATTCATTTGCCTGCTCCAAAATACCGTTAAAGCGGCTAACAGAAAAACATTTCTTGTGACAAATTCGTAATTTATGTGTTTTACGTTATAAATTGTAAAGCACAAGGAGATTGTGGTCGTCCCTCCTTTCTCGCTCAATCCCTCTATGTGTAGGTATGTGCGACATGTTCCTCCTGGCTTCCCTGGATTTTCATTTTGCGCCCAAAGACTTCACAGGCTTCGTGACTTTCGTTTTGGTTTTCTCACTTTAATTTGCTTTGATTTTTCCCTGAATGTTCATGCCAATTGGCAGTTTGGCTCTGACGCCCCCTCTCAGCGGTCACGCCTCTGTTTCGGGGCCCCAAAGCTAATTTGCTTGCTGCTAACACAGCTGCCCTCTCTGTCTCCCTCTCTCTCTCTGTCTTTCCTTTCCGACGAATTTAAATGCGACTGATTTCCGCTTCCGTTTCCCGTGCAGCCATTTTATTTAGACCTGCGGTTTTTTCCTGTGTATGTGTGTGTTGTTTAAGTCTGCGATTTTGGTGGTTATTTATTTTTGTGTTCCTTTTTTCGCCAGGCAAAGCCGCAGCCTTTTTGAGGTTTTTTCTTTTGCACAATGTCGCATTTATTCCGATTGAATTTCATTTAGTGTCCTGCGCCAAAGAACAAACGCATGTGTTTGTGCGGCTGTCAACGGCATTTCGCCGGGCTTAAAGTCGATTACGTTTCGGGCTTTCATTAAAATTTCCGCCTGCGGCTCTTGTTTCAGTCGCAGCGCAGCGTTGCTCCTTTTTTAAATGCCATCGAGAAATTATTAATGAAGCCATGCGAGCCGAAGGACGAATCAATAATTCACCTCCGATATGTGTGTGTGTGTTGGTGTGGGGTGGTGTTCGTGAGGGAGAAACTAATCGAATTTATTAGAACGGCAGCAGCACACCAGAGTCGTCTCGTCTCGCAATCGCCAGCGGCTGTGGGTCTCTGGATACGAGTTGGCTCCTGTCTGTGGGTCTAGCTATAACAAAGCCCGGCGATATGACCTGGCACGGTCCTCAACATTATTGCCAATATTTATGTTCGCTCCCAGCAGCCAAGCAATTTACTGCACGATGCGGGCGCCCAGCAACCGCCGGCTTTAACCTCGTCATCATCATCATCATCTGCGATAGCTGGAGTCACTCCGTTCGGAATTCTTCGCCTGTAAGCATTTCCCACGAAAACCTATTAAAGTTTCGTCGGAAATTCATAAGAACCATTCAAAGTTCCCAGAAAATGATATTCTCAATGCGCAAAAGATGAAATGTTTAATGGGAACATTTGCTAAAATAAACTTAAAAGAGCTATCAAGTTCACTGATTTAAGTTTATGTTAAGTTCACTGATTAAATAGTAGTACACATTTAATGTATTTATTTATTAATGAAATAAATAAACTGAGAGCTAGCTATGGCAGCTAGGGCCATCATTTAATTTATTATTATATTATTGTTTATTTTTAGTTCAGTCTAAATAAAGATATTTATGTTTTGGTAAAGATTTGTGATTTTTAAGTATGGAAAGATGTTGAATATGTTAGATGGTGTTGGATTTGTAAGGGAGACTATTGGGTTGGTGTTCTAAAATATGTTTATTCTAAGGTTCCTTGAAGTGTGGCAAGTGGAGAGCAGGTTTGTATTGGTATTTTTATTATTAATGCCGTTTTTGTTAATGATTTGAAGAAACTACTTAAGGCTGGTTTTGCTTTTATGATTATTGATCCTGTTTTACATTTAATAAAGTTTGAAGTTCCAACTTTTGTAGATCTTATTCATGAATTCGTCCCAATTTTGTTCGTTCCGGGTAATATGAAGGGCATGGAAATCAAAGGAAATTAGTTTGTGGCCTGAGTAGGCGAGTTAGCATCGCATCCTTTTGTTCCGTTCTCCATGGAAAAATTAAATTGTCACAAGTGCCGCTCATACACACCCACACATAGCACTCACACCAGATGAGTGCCACTGACACAGGCACAAAGCCATTGACGTTCCGTTGGCACAAAGCAAAACCACAATGGCGAAGAGGGTTAAGGGTGGTTTGGAGGAGGGGAGCTGGCTTGATGGCCAGTCCACCATGGCCATGTCCTGCCCCACCGAGCCCGTGTATTGGTAGTTTGTTTTGTGCTTTGTGCTTTTTATGCCGCCGCACAAAAAAAGACAAGAACGCTGAAAGCATCGCAGGTAATTTCATTATTCAAATATGTGTGACTGTGAATGTGAGCCGGGCCAAGAGCGTGCTGACTGATTGACTGGCTGGCTGGCTGACTGGCTGACTGACTGACTGACTGACCGAGCTGAGTGGCAGACGGACTTTTTTCTATGACTGGCACTTCGTGGACCATGGCCAGAAGCGGATCCCATCCTCGGGGAGGTGGGGCCCACAAACAAAGGCGCTTCCGCTTTCTGCTGCTTCCGTGGCTTGTTTATTTGCACTTCAATTAATTACTCTCCGGCTCCCCCACTGGCCGTCGCTCTATTAATTGCAAATTTCATGCATTCTTTATGGTAATTTGGCTCGCAGCTTTTGTCAAATTGTTTTTCGTGCCTCATTAAGCGGTGCTGCCACCGCCTCACTCCGCGCCACGGGTCTATCTCTGGCCATGGGCAGAGCCTGCGGCATGGGCGTTTAATTTGTTTCAGATGACTTTTGATTATTTTAGCAATTGGATTTACGGCCAGCCATAAATAAATATATATTACGTGCGACCACCGAGTTGTATTAGCTGTTGAAATGCGTCTAATTTGAATTTAACCAGCTGGAATCAGGAATAATTAATGACAGTGAAAAAAAAAGACGTGGCCCTGAGCCGAACTAAATACCAAATTCAAGGCCGTCTCTAAAGGTCCTACCCAACGAACCAGCCAATCGAAACTGCTCACAAACCGCAAATATTTTAATCAGGAATGGGTCTTGCCGCTTGCCGCTTGCCGCTTGAGGAATTTCGACAGTTCGGCCAGATCTCAAAAAATCAAGCCCCAAATGAAGATGCAAAACCCACAGCCATCGGAGCCGAACACTTGCCCGGTAGTTTGGGCCGTTTCGGGTGATTTCTGGGAGCATATGCCAGGGGTCACAACTCGTTGGGCAGCTGGCCATAAATTAGCTTCTTGGCCCAACGATTTTCGGGCGTGCTTCTCCGGCTATTTTCTTTAATTTTCGCCTGCTGTTTTCGGTTGCTTCGGTTGTGAGTTTGGTTATAAATTTGGCCGTTTAGCTTCATTTATCAGCTGTGCGTCCGTCTCTGTGTGGGCGGAAAATCAATAAACATGTGGCAGTGTTTGCGCCAAGTTAAGCCAAGCCGCCCCCTGCCATGGGCTCTTCCTAATTCCATTTTTGACAGCAATTAATCAGGGCCCGCGCTTGCGTGCAATTAGTGATGCTATAAAACGCCATAAATTGTTTTATGCTGCCTCCTAATGGAGTCGACTTGAAGAAGAACCGGAGGGAACCCCTTTTACGAGGCGCGTGCATGAAAAATTCAAATCACTTGATTAGTGGCAATTAATTTGGCCAACGCCGTTGCGTAAATCACTCAGCCGGCGAGAGTAAATAGCGAACAGCAAACAGACATGTCATGAGGCCTGCCAACTCCTACACCCAGCCAACTCCTACAGGATACACTGCACGGTGTTCATGCGGCCAGAAGTCTGTGTTATTACGCTTGTCAGGTCGTGATTAACAACTGTCTACTAGGCCCCGGCGCAAACTACCCCTATCGACTTTGATATTAATTGGTTCCGACCCCAGAATTACCTTTATCGCGATTTTATCACAGTGTACACGACGAGGCATTCTTGTTTCCTGGCTTTGTGTTCCAGGACCCCTTGTTTATGGCTCTAGTTATGGCGGGTGTTAATGGCTCGCTTGCGTGCCCCACCGCTAGTTGTTTTGGCCTTGCCTTAGGCCTGACTTTACACAGAAAAAACATTTCCGAAAAAATTCCGTCAATATGGTAATTTATTCTTGAAAAAGTCGCCCTTCCATGTATGTCGCAAAATAGCAACAGACTTTAAGAGAATAATCCTTTCTCTCCTGGGTTAGTCCATTCATAAATTCATCTTTAAAGTTAACTTTCCTAACCGAAGTTCTTATTATTATAGCAGTTTTTAAAAGGAAACTAATCTAAGAAACTAATCCAATAATAAGGGTCTGTAGTGTGTTTATAAAGCTCTGAATTAGAGTCCAACTTCCCAGAACATTTACCCATTTCTTGGAGTTCTGTGACCCAAACCAAATGGTTTTTTTGGCTTCCGCCTTCAATCAGATTGTTATCAAACATTCATGAGTATTTTTTTCGCTGTGGACTGCCCCTGTTCAATTTGTAACTAATACAATTGTCACTCACATATCGCCAACATCTGGTGGATGGCGTTCCCCGGGCCCATTTCCAGCTATGTTGTATGTATTCCATCCGAAGCACCTAAAGTTGGGAGCAGCCGCCATCACTCACCGCAATTGTGTTGTGTGACAAGTGAATTTGTCACTGGCTGCTCAAGTTGAAACAAAGCCAAGGCCGGGCAACAACGGCTAATGGCTTGTATTTTGCCCGGGAAAAAGCCTTTTGGAGTCGGGTGGGAAATTTGAATTTATGTCCGGGGCTGGAAAGGGGAAATACTTTCATTTGGAGCTGCCACAAAGCATTTCCGCCTTGTGGCACACACATAATGCAGAATCTGAGTGTCGTGCGCCTGTGTGCACTCGTATGTATGTACAGTGGCGAGCAAAATTGAGTGCATGTTCGCGACTCAGACTTTCGGCATCCACAAAATTATAATCACACAAGATAATCCAACATTTTTTTTTGTTTTATTTTGATTATTCAATTCTTAATAAAATCTAAGCAAAAACAATGA
>JAEIIG010033691.1:0-16033 GCA_018904695.1 Drosophila parvula
GTAATTGTAATTGTAATTAGGGATTGTATAATTTGTGTACATATATCGTACGGTAGCAGGTTGCTTTTATGTATTATATTATCTTATTTGGCTTACATTTAAATTTAAATTTAAATTTAAACTGCTTCTTAGTGTACTGCTTATTATTTCCACTTAATTTTACTGTTAATTATTATATGCTTCTATGCTGCTTGCTTTTTGAATTAAACTGCTTTCTCTCTCCTCGTACCGCTCCTGCAATGCCCTGGAAGCGCGCTTTTCTGATTTTCTTTTTATTAGTACACCGCCTCTGCACGCCATCTCCGTTTCCGTTTTGGCCATTTTCATTATCGTTTTCGCACCACGACTAACCGCTAACTAACGAAAATCAATATATCAATCGCCTATTTGCAGATGCCTGGTTCAAGCCCGAACGTTTGCACCCGCAAGGTAAGTTATCCAATGGCTGTCAAACTGTGCCAAGGGGGGTCTTGAGCGCGCTCTGCTTGACCGGCGCGCGGCAGCCGTTAAATGTAACTGTAAATAAGTGTTACTGTCTGTGTAACTGTACAATAATCGCCAACTGTCGATATGCGTTATGATGTCATCGAGAGCCATCCCCTAAATTTCTGCGTTGTTCTTTTGTTGTGGTTGTTATTGTTGTTGTTGTTCTCTTTGTTTTGCTCCCATTTTTTGCTTTTGATTAATCCTTACGACACAAATACATATGCTAAGCTTTGTGTTCCCGCTGCTCTCCTTGCCGGGGTTCCTTTTTTTTGTGCACTTGTGCTAGGCAAGCAGTGCTGCTCGAAAGTATGCCACATTATTCCGCATATCCTTTCGAGGGCTCTGCATTGTCTCTTTATGTGGGTGTGGGTGTGTGTGATATTTTAGTATTTGTATGTGTTCTGTATGTTCATTTTTTAAAGGTAAATTAGAATACATATAAGCGTGGTTATATGTAAAACTGTTTAAAATTCCGACAATGATTTTTAAATTACCTTTTTAAGCAATTTTTTTGAGTTACAAATAGAACAGGTTTAAATGTTATAGAAAATGATTTAAAATAGAAGGTTATTCTTTAAAAAAAATCTATAATTGTATTTGTGCTTAAGAAATGTTCCTTTTTACATTAAATCATTGTCTTTTAGACTTTTTAGGTTTAAAATTATCCTTTACTTATTTAAATTTAGCTATATAGTCTCTACAAAAAGCATATTCAGGGATTTATAAAAGAAACTCACAAATTGAGGTTATTTTCCACTGTTGCTCCTCAAATTTTTTCCTGCCAATCGATAAATTTAATATGACATGCACGAGCATGTTAATACTGTGTACACTTTATTGCCAAGAAGATTTGTTTAACTAAAGAAAAGCTTAATAAACTTAAAATCAATCTTTTAGTACAGTATTCATGAGACTTTAAATATACCTAGCTTTTAAACCACTGATTTGTTTTATTCAGCTTTCACCCACGTTTATGGGGGTTGACTAAATATAATTTGCATTTTTATAATTTACCATACACGAGGGTAGCTCGGTAGGTGGCACGTCCCCTTCGCCTTCCCCCTCCCCCCTCCCCCCTTTTAAGTTTTTGGCTGGAAGTCCAGTCGCATTGTAATTAGCCGTCGTTTTGATATAGTTCAGTTACCCGACAGGCAAACGCTTTGCACTGAAGCGGCGAGCGGTGAGCGTTGAGAGGCGGCAACCGTAATCGGATCGCATGCTAAGCCAACCAACAAACTCTCCCCGACAACAAACACTCGCAATTGCAGTGGCGACCACAGTGGAGCCTCCACCACATGAATTATAATCACGTTTTTATATTTCTGCTGTGTTCTTAGGAAACTAAGAAAACCCAATGCCTATAAAACTTAAGCAGAAGGAAAGGAGAAAGATACAAAAATGTAGCATAAATTTCCTTCAACCAGAGACTGTCCTCCTAGGGAAACCTACCTGTATAGGTACATAAATTCACAAAAAAAAAAAAACAAAGTACTTTTACCACTGCAAATTGCAAGCTGATATGGGGCGTCTGCCAGTTTCCCCGCCAGGTTCCCTCCGGGGGTCTCGCATGCAATGTGAGCTTGGTCTAAGCTACGCTCCAAACATGCACTTTCTATAGGTGCTTATATAGTATGACTATATGTACACATATTCCTTTAGTATACCGTTTTTAATCAGCTTATGACTAGCGAAAATCAGTGACTAATGCACCTTTTAGTTGGCCTCCGTCTGAGTTTATTACAGATAATCATTTATAGCTCACTTAGCTAATCATGCATTTAGTTTGTGTCTATTTTAGTCATACTGGACTTTGTCTTGCAAGCTTATATTACGTGTCTGATGTTTTGAATACCTGAATACAAATATGAGTACTTACTATAAAGATTTTAATATAGAAACTTCGTATTAATGATCATACTGCATTGATTTTATGGGTCATAAATATTTTATTGCAATTACTGTATACATTTTAACTAAATGTCATCAAATATTTATGAGATACTTAAATTGTGATGAATGTAAAATGTATCTAGGAAGTTATAATTTCAATGGTTATATAAGCGTGAACTAATCGGCTGATTTAAATGGGATCCGGAGAAAGATCTATTGTTCAAAGACGGGTCCGAAAAAATTATATTAGTTAAGTCTGCTAACTGCGTCTGTTAAAAACTAACTCATCACCGAATTCGTACTTGGGAATTTTAGGGTGCACACTTTGCAACAACTTCTTCTGCGCTAAATAGTATATTTTCGTGTTAACAAGGGAAATGATGATAATATTATATGATATGAATGATATTTAATATATTAAGTATAAAATATGAACTTTTTCTATGGGATATATGTATATTCAGAGCTTTTAGTAGAATAACATAGAGTAGACAAAATTAATTTCCAACTGAGATATATAATTTATACTATATATTACGAATAATCTAATTATGCCATACCTAAACCTGCTTGGCCTGCTACTCGCAAATTTTGCAAAAAATTTCTCTTCCCCCTTTTCTGTCTATGGCCAAAATATAATTTGCACAAGTGGAGGCTCTAAACATCTAGAACCTGTGGCTTTGTCGAGGGTTTTTCTCTCGCTATTTCCTCGAGTACAAAGCCCAATTTGGTCATGGCCAAGAGCTTGAGTGCCGCTCGCTGTGGACTGCCCACTGGGAGCACTCTCGGCTACTTGAATAATCGAGTCAGTCCAGTCAGTTGAGGAAGTCGGCCCACATTAGCATTCCCCCTTTTTTTCACCTCCGCCCACCGGATTTGGAAAGTCAGCCAAGCGGCGTCAAAAGTTCTGATTGGTGAATGCCAAACTGTAAATATTCTCGTAATTATCGTAGCGGTAAAAATAATGATTAATCATCAGACATTGTGCCTGGATTGTAAATTTTGCATGAAATCTGACAGAAGTACGCTTTTTTTGCAAGTCAAAATTGGGTTGTTAAGTATATACATATATCTTCTTGAAGAAAGAAATATGTGCTTTTCATCTCTAACTATTTTAAAATTAAACTATTTCAAAGGTCTTTAGAGAAAAAGATTTATTATTGCAAATTTGGTAATGTTATTAAACAGAAATAATTAGAATATGCTCAGTTTAAGACATGACATCGTTTTTAGATACAAAGGATGAACAGACTTAAAACAAAGCTAAAGATATAAGATATCTTATCTAACTGTCTTTTGTATTTACTTGCATTATAATGTTTATTGTTAGAAAAAGAAAGGAAATGAATAATATGTTAATACATATTCTTTTTTTTATAGAAATCTGCAAGAAAATGCACTTTTCAGAAATCAATCTGTACGCTTTCAAACATTAATCATAAATAAGATTCAGGTCAAATCTTAGGCACACATGAATATTAATTTTATAGAATAACTACATAGATACATTTTTCATGCATTTTAGCGAATGAAGTCAGTTATATTTTTAAACGGGCTTACTCTAGATATTAAAGACTAAGTCGTAGATAGTTATATCTTATCCTACGGTCTTTAGTTCGTTCCTTCCCCCTAATTTTTGTGGCTGTCAGAAAAAGTAGAATGAGTAACGGGCCAAAAAAAAAAAAAGAAAGAGAAATGCTTACGTGCCGTGGACATGTTTTCTTGTTGTGTTTATATACGAATTTGTAGCTTTTATACTTCCAGGCGAAATCGATTAGATCATCGACACGGCATTTTTCTAGACTTTTGCCAATTTAGCACCAAAATAAAAATACAGTATTCGCATATATGCGATAAATTTGCATTCAAGTGCAAAACCCCAAATTAGCAACAAATGATAAGGCGCCAGAAATGACTTAATTCCACGGCTTCAGATAACTTGTCTGCATTGCGTGGCAATATAAGAACGCGCAGATAATAGACCGCAAGTCATATGCCACAAAGCTTTCTATAATAACCCCCTCTGACGTCATATATCTTATCGTTAGAATTGCAAAAAGAAAGAAATTTAATAATTTTAAATTTGGGGCGCTTTTAATTCAAGCAGTGCCTACTGCTTGTGAATGTCAAGCAGGTTGTGGGAAGCAGTGCGCACCTAGCCCCAAGGCGAGAAACAGTTAACCTTGAATTCTGCAGCGTGAGAGCGAACTTGAGAGAAAGAGCAACACCGCCAGCGAACAACTGTCATTGTTTAGGAAGCTCTCCAAAAATCTCAGCGCTCATTCATTACTGCGTTCCTCTGTCCACTTCCATTGCTCTCATCTCGTAGCCCCCCTGTACGTTGGTCCCCCTTTGGATGCTTTCTGCCCGGCCGGCGTCAACGACGTCGTCTCTCGTTCACAGTTGCCCGCTAATTTTAGCCTTTTAGCTAAGTATTTCAGCCATTCGTTGTTGTTGGTGTTGGCATTCCCTTTGTAGTTGTTGCGGTTTAACATTTAAAGATTACGGCGTAGGCTGCACTGGGCAGCAAGTCAATCAGTGGGATTAGAACGAGATCAAGAAAATGTGATCATCGGTGGGACTTTTACTATCCAAACTAATTTTCCAACTCTTGTTATTTAAAAATTACATATTTTACGTAATACCAACTAAACCCTTTGTTGTCTTTAGGAGTCTTCACTGTAGAAATAATTAAGAACCAGTTCACGGTACTCCTTGCTCCTCTGCAGCCCTGACCAAGACCTCGTAGTCCGTACCACGTGTACCTGATCGGTTAAGATTCCTTTCATCCTTCTCTCCTTTTTACGCACCTGGACCCTCTCTCTCTCCGCTCCCCTTGCTCATGATCCCTCTTACCTGTTCACTCTGCTTGCCGAGACATGTTCGAGCGAAGAGCAGTCGTCTACCTAAACTGCATTTACACCCGTATGTGAAAATGTGTGCATGAAAGGCGACAACTACATTAACAGCTACAATAAATGCGTTTTGCTTGACAATAAAACGTGCAGCTCTCTCTCTCTCTCTCTGCCTCTTTAGGCATCCATCTTTCTGGCTTTCTCTCGGAACCGTTCTATTTGCAATTCCCCATAAGCAGAGGGAGACCTAACCCTCTGCTCCCTGTTCCTGTTTCTCTCCCTGTGGCTCTCATTGTCCCTTCGGACTACAGCTGAGGTCACAATATTAGTGTAGACTAATTAAGCTGAAAATATTAAAAATAACTTTTAATGCAAGATTGAAAATTGGTTTTCTAAACATGATTAAGCTTTAGGTCAGTGGTAAAGTTGGCAATTTGGCTGTGGCTAGCTATTTAAGTCTACAAACGGTTAAATTTATAGTAAGCATGTGCTGGCAGAGGCTCGGCAGAGAAAGGGTGTCTATCCTACACACAAATTGAACCAAGCATTTCTAAATTGGCAATATTTGTAAGTTTATATTGCCAATTTAGAAATACTCCTTAGCATTCATAAATCATTGACCGCTGCTGTAAGCTGAGTGGGTACCTGCGTGTGTATTTCGCCACGAGTGTGTGTGCGTGTGTGTAGGCATGAGTGTCTCGCTTCGCCCTGTGCCAAGCTGAGCGCATCTGAAATTAATTGTAGTTTAGTTGATGTGCGGACTTTGACAACGTCACATTGCCCCAGAGACGCGATCGAGATCGAAAAAAACGAGAAGCGCGACAACGAACAAGGGTAATCATCGGTGAATGCTCCTTTCCGCACCGCGAGTGTGCGTGTGTGTACTACAGATCGCTGTCAGCTGTTTGAACTCCTCGGATGACCTGCACTTGCAGCTGACAGAAAACACGGATCCGCGACTTTGTCATTGTCGCGGCGCAGCATCCAAATTTTTCCCCGGCCCCACCTCGTAACGCCCGCGGAATTTCTTTCGTGTTTTTTGTGCGGATAGTTTTCTAATTATATAACTTGGATAGGTGCCCTAAACTTTCGGGATATATTGTACAAGTGTAAATGTTTCTACAGTGGTTGCCCGAAAATTGGAAATTCCAGAAGAAAGGATTTCTTTCTTTTTTTGGTTACATGTGGAATTTTACAGTTTTTTACGATAGTTTGTTTATAATTTAAATTAAAAGAAGTTAAAACCCCTTTTCGATGGAAAAATGTATAGAAATAGATCGGTTAAAGATATCCAATTTTTTGGTTACTAGCATTAAAGTTAAATAAAGCTAAAAAGTTATTAAGTTGACTTATTTATCGAAGAGGGTGCCACAAAAAAGATTTGCGTTTTTAAAACAATCAGAAATAGGTGCACAAAAGTATGCAGTGACTAATTGTAGGTACAAAATACCTAATTTTGTGTAAATGATAAAATTGTATGGCATATTTTTGGACTACATAACAACCCTGACTGAGAAATACCCTGGAGAAGTTATTGTTAAAAAAGTTCGTTTTTTAGAATACAAAAACCTCAATATTTGGGAATTTCCGTTAGCCAGCGACCACTGTATCATATTCAATATCAAGACTTGCACCTAAGCTCCTCACCGGTTATCGGCGTCAAGTAAATAAATCGCGGGAGTGAATGAAATAATATTATTAATCCTATCCTATTATCTTGCCCCGACGTCGACGACTGGCATTTTCCATATCAGTTCCGCCTGCTTCGATTCCGATTGCGAGGAACTGTCGGCGGTTCTATATCTCTCGTCTAGGTCGGATCCGCGATCGGTTTTGGCTCGCGAACACCGTGTTCGTTCAGTTGTACGCAGACGGTTAATGTTAATGCCCGGCGTCGTTGCATTCGCATTTCCTCGATCCGTGAACCGCTCGAAAGTACTTTCGCCTCCTCAACAGATTCTTCTTTCGTCTTTCTTTTGCAGTCGAGTGGCAGAAGGCTATACATATAGTGATAGAATTTAAACCATATATACTCAGTTAGCGTAAACACACACATACCCAATATAATGGCTGCTGGTCTGGAAACGCTGCAGGGTCTGCTGCAATCGCTGGGCGAACTCAAAGACTTGCCTCTGAACCGCGAGTCGTGTAAGTAAATTGTTGAATAAAAATCAGATCAGAAAAAATATACATATATTCGAATATATGTACATTGTACAACCATCAATCATAAGTGGTTGAGGTTTTTGAGTGTGAATATGAGGGCGACCGCATGGTCAGCTGAAAATTAAATAAAACATTGAATTTCCCTAGGGGAAATTTCTTTTATTTCTCCTTTACTCTTTCTCTGCTTTTTGCCTCTCTTTTTATCAGACTCTTTGTCTCTCTTCGTGCGTTGTTTCCAATTGCAGCTATAATTTATTTATAAATATTCTTTTTGGTGTGTCTTAGGGAAAATGTTGAGACCGATGGGGAAAATGTGGGAAATGTGTTTCGGCTTTTAAGGCCGACACGTCTCCTTTCTTCACTTTGATAAGATAGTGGAAATCGGAATTAAACGCAAGTAGATAAGCACCTTTTGAATGATTAATAACTTTTACTTGCAGTTTCATTTATGATTTAGCTAATAAAAAGCTTCGTCACTTGGCTATCAATAGTGAATTTGTATTAAGATTTCTGATAAACTTGTAGATTATTTAATAGTGATTAATGCTATTCCCAATCCTAGGGGTATGGTTTCCCTTATCAAGTCTTTTTTCCCCAATGTCTGACTTTTGCGATGATAATGGCACAAAAAGTCTCCAATGATTTGTCAGTCGTGGCAATTTGACTTCTCTTAGATTATATAATATATATATAGCTTGTTTAGTTTTTTATAGATAATTTAAACAAAACTTTTAAGGCTTATATATTATGTTATTTTTGTATTATCAATAATAACTGAAAACTATGATATGTATGTGATTTTTTTTTAAACATAAAAAGTAAGATTAATGAGGCAAAAAAAGCTTAACAAAATGTATTTGAAAAGTATTAACTTTTAGTGACAAAACATTAAAAAGTGCTATAATTTTAACCACAACTGTATTTCTGCCTTATTGATTCTCTTCTAATTGCAAAGATATTCCCATGTTTTTGATAGTTTTTGTTTTGTTTTCCTTTTTGTCACAGCATTTTCTTTATTTCTTTTAATTGTTTATTAACGTTTTTGGCTTATGCAATTTTGCAGGCTTTCTGACAATGTCAGGTGCACACAATTATTGCATTTATTTATGTTTATTGGCCAACATTTTGGGAATTATGTCAGCGAGAATCGCGCTCTCGCAGCGTGATATCATTTCAAGCAGAGCTTACTCATTCAAAGGCGCCAAAAAAAGCAAAAATAAAAACGCAAAATCGTTAGAGGTGATTGGGGTTGGAATTCAAGTGTATGGGGATGATGTCACACTATAAGCGCTTTTCGCTTTTCACCAAAACGCAGTTTATTGCGTTTTGAGCCGAGTATGGAAATGGGATCCATTCGCGATCCACAGTAGGCATAGAACTGTGCCGCCGCCGATGACAAGCAGTGCATTGAACCCCCGCCCGGGATAAACAGTGTGTAAATCTTGGCGCTGATTCTACTAAAGATTTAATTTATTGATTTAAACTTGTGTGTCTTAGCATTTCTCCCATTTCGCCATTGTTGGTCACGCTCCGGAGCCATGATTCACAGTCAGTCGGAGCAGCCGCTAACCGCAACCCCACCCACTACGTCATGCGACGTAAGGCGGGCGACGTAAGTCCAATCCGCTATCTTCGGCTGGGGAGCCGAAACGCGAATCCAAGTTCGTGTGCGAGGTTGACACGTTTGCTGACATATTCGCCCGCCCCCGCCCACTACCTTCACCCCCTCGTACATTGTTGTTGTTATTGCGCGTTATCTTTTACTTTCAATGCGGATCGTGGACGCACTGCTCTCTCTCCCACTCTCTCCGGATGTGTGGCTCTCTCTTTTCCTTAGTGCACAGTGGTTCAAATAGCTGAATTTGGCTTCAAGGAACTTATTTTATTATTACTTTAATTTAAATTGGCATGGTAACGGTTTTAAAATCAATGTTCTCGAGGTGAAAGGTTAGCGATAGTTGCTAAGTAAAATCTTACCAGAAAGTAGTATTACTAAGAAAGGGGACAATCGTATTCAATAACTCGAAACTCCCTGATAATTTTAACCAACTAGTACTTTTTTTCCAAACTAAAAAATCTCTTTCTACTTTGAAAGTAGATTCAATTCCCAAATTGCCCACTGTGCACTGCTTGGCGCTCGCTCGCTCCCACAGCTTTTGCTATGGTTCCAGAAAACTTGTTTGCCGCCACTCTCTCTCATTCGGTCTCGCTCGCTCCCCATGTCCCTCCGCATTTGCTGTCCCGCTTGTGCTGCCCAAGCAGCTCCCTAGCAAATTGGAGGCTTGTTGGTTTAATTTGTGCTCAAACTTCTTCCAGTTCTTTTGCTGCGCTCGTGTCAGACGGTCGGCCGAATCGTCTCCCCGTGCGATAGTGTGTGTGCGTGCTCAGCGACTAACTAACTTTCCGAGCTGTAATTAAGCCTAGACACGCGAATATTCGTCACTTTGCATACATTTTGGCGCCAAGCTAGTAACGGCTCAGACCAATTCGAATTAACCAAAATGGCAGGAGGCAGCAAGCAGCGCTACTCACGCAACAATTCCAATGGCAACTTCCAGCCACTGCCCGAGCGCGGACCAGGTAATTCAATGGAAAAAAAAATCGGGAGCTATCTCTATCTCCTCCGCTGCCTCTTATCATCCAGCCAGGTGATGATGGTCCACGTTGTCCACTTTGGTTTAGGGCGACGACAGCGACGAGCTAGCTTCTTATCTTCCGAATAAAAATATTTATTGGCCTCGTAGCAGTGATTGCTGCTGGCAGCAACGTCAGCAGCAGAGCAGCGTCAGCAGCGCCAACGTGGCCGAAATATCAATCCAATACCAAAAAAAAACTAAGAAGTCCAAAAGCTGACAGAAAACCATTGCTTAACATCACAGTTTTTTGCATACATATTCCCCCCGGCAGTCAGTGCTAATTTTTATATAAATTTCTTGACTTTTTGCCACGTTGTGAACTACGCCTGCCAACGTATTTTTTGCTCATCATCATAATTCCAGCTTGCATTGGCAATTTAGTTCAGAAATAAATTAATATACAAGTGTAGAGACACGGCAAGTACAATGTTATCAGCAGCTTCCTCGAGGTGCTCTTATCTATGCACTTTTTGCTCTTTCTGCTGGGTACATATACGAGTATATTCCCTCAATTCTTCGGAGGCTGCCCTGCTGCACTTCACTTTCGGCCAAAACTCGTTTCAAGGCAAACTAAACCAGTTCCCTCCTCTCGACCATCATCATCATCATCTGCTCTTTTGATCATCCCAAGTTGCAATTGTACCAAAGTCTTGGAATCGGATTCAATTGATACTTTGTTAACTTTCTCTCGCCAGAGACAGAGAGAGAGAGAGAGAGCTCTTTAACTTTAACCCACTTCAGGGCTCAACACATTGTATAGGCTGCCATCTCATCACCAATGTCTCCTTTCTAATTTATTTCCCCGGGTATTTACATAATTCCGTTCAGATCGTGTCTCTCTGAGCTGGCAACGTTAGACAAATTCGAATCTGAGTCTGGATCCCAGCCTAAAACAAGTTTAATCAACTTTTTTTTTGTTGCTACAGCTCTGTATCGGGATCATAACTTACTGGTTATTTGTTTAGTTGTATATTCTATATGGAAATGTCACCAAATGCGGACATTATGAAATTTTTATTTATTTTAGGTAATATTTTGACTGGAGGTTGAGGTAATCGCGTTTTTTTAATATAAATTTGAGATAGATTCAATTGGGTCTCTTGTAAATCTCTGAAACTTTAAAGTGAAGTCTTGGTAAGCTATGAAAAATTAAGTTTTAATGATAAGCTCTAGAGAAAATAAGAAAAACAACGAACAAGTAGAGTTTAAATGATCCTAAACTATAAAACAATATTGGGATATCTTCATATCTGTTAGAAAAGTGCTAAACAAAACTACTAAATGGTACAGTTTAAGGGATATGTACCAAATCTGTAAGAAGAGTATTGGAAAACTACAAAAACCTTCTTTTTTTTTAAATAGAAAGCTAAAGGATCAATATTTATTCGAATCTGTAAAGATGTGACCTTTTGTAGTGCAGTTTATGAAGGAATTACTTCTTTAATACAAAACTCTGATATGAACAATCTTTAATTTTCTTAAATGAAGAAATAAACCAGGTGCCCACTTATAACTTTGATTGATTGTTGATTACAAAGATAAACTATCTTAATTGTGGGCAATAAGCAATCAATTAAAGGTAGCACCTTCACTACTGTTTTGATGGCTTCTCCCCTTACAAATCAGTGTCCATTAATCCCCACCTATCAATGGGCAACGAACAAACAAAATCCAATAGTTCCAACACTCGAGGTGTATTTATAGAATCTTCGGTTGTTTGAGTATCTTAATTGGGTTAAACCCAGACGCCGTGGGGGCAGCGACTTCTTATCGGTAAATCCGAATGCCAAATAGTGCCGATGAAAGGGAATGGAGCGAAGATGGCGAAGATATGGCGGCGAATAGAAGAAGTGTTTACGTCAGCGGTTCTGTATATCCGCGGGATATATGTATTCCGGCACGAGCTGGAGGAGAATGCTTAAATCGATTCTTAGGCGTGTTTCAATTCATTTCCGTTCCACACACTTGGACACTCTTTTAGGCGCCGCTGCTCTTCTCATTATTATTCTCTTTTAGCGCCGCGCGGTCTCTATCTCTCTCTTACGTTTTCCGGCTGGGTCCGGAAAATCTGAACTCTTCCTCTAGCCATTCTTTTATACGTTCCGCTAAATAATATTTCTCTAGTGTGTAGAACTTGGCAACGGACGTCAAACGTCGCACCGCGAACGAATCGCGATCCGCAGGAAAAACGGAAAGACCGAAAGAAGAAAAATGTCGAACGAATTGTGTGAGTGAACCCACCAAACACCACGAGTGTTGGTTGTTTGGTGGTAGTTGGGGTTAGAATAATATGAAAAGCTATAGAGGTGCATGCACAAAATATACAAAATGCCAACCGATAATTACCAGCCAAGCAGCTGGGGCCGTACAGCGCGAATCCATTGCAGAGATTCATCTATTTATCTCATAGATTGCATAATTGCTGCCGCCAGCTAAAAAGATATATCTACACATATGCGTATGCCTATGTATATTTTGGTATCTGCCTGCCATCCACTTTATCTCTTTTTTGTCTCTTCTGTGAGTGTTTATGAGGGCTATAAATTGGGAATGAAAAATCAAATATATATCACTTGTATCTCTTGACTTTTTCCGCCTCAAAACAGTAACTAATGGATGCAACCTTTTGATTACCTTTTCCAGTGGAGTCCCTGATCTACTGGCGCGATGTGAAGAAGTCCGGCATTGTTTTTGGCGCCGGCCTGATCACACTGGTGGCCATCTCCAGCTTCTCGGTGATCAGTGTCTTTGCCTATCTGTCGCTCCTCGCTCTGTTCGGAACGGTGGCCTTCAGAATCTACAAATCCGTGACACAGGCCGTGCAAAAGACAAACGACGGACATCCCTTCAAGTGAGTTGATTAAATTAAACATTTAAATGAATAAATTGATAATACATTTTGACAATTTTAGGGAATACCTGGAGCTGGATCTGACGCTGTCGCAGGAGAAGGTGCAGAACATTGCCGGCGTGGCTGTAGCACATATCAATGGCTTTACCGCCGAGCTGAGGCGTCTGTTTTTGGTTGAGGATCTCATCGATTCGATCAAGTTTGGCGGTCTTCTGTGGGTGTTCACCTACATCGGTGCCTGGTTCAATGGCATGACTCTGGTCATCTTGGGTTAGTTCGAACGCAACTATATTAATACAGGCCTGGTTAATAATCTATTTTTCTTCGTATTTTACACAGCCTTTGTCTCGCTGTTTACCTTGCCCAAGGTCTACGAGAACAACAAGCAATCGATCGACACCTACTTGGATCTGGTGCGCAGCAAATTGACAGAGATCACCGACAAGTAAGTGTGGCCACTCATTATCCCTCACTTCTTTATACTTACAACTGGATTCCGATTTTTACCCAGGATCCGAGTGGCCATTCCCATTGGCAACAAGAAGCCAGTGGCTGCCGCTGCCGAGTCTGACAAGGACAAGTAAAGAGATACCGCAATTAGCTACAGAAACAACAACAACAACAATAATACAAAAACAAAAAACATGTTTATTTATTTATTAAGCATTATTTTGAATGGTTTTAATATTCATCCAGGCATTAAATAAATAACAAGTCTTAGCGGCAATGTTTACATATTAATTGTATAATTGCAATCTACATCTACAATCGATAATTGTAAATCAAATTTAAACAAATTAAAACCCAAACTTATCAACCAATAATAACTCGTAGCAGTTGCAAACATTGTCCAACGTGTCTTTAAGTTTTTAACGAACGAAATGAAACAAAACAGAAAATAGTGAAGAGTGTGAGGGAAATTCAAAAGATAACAAAAGGATCATATATAGGCGCAGCAATGCAATTAAAACGTTTCTCTGAGTTTCAGTAATTTCCAATTCAAATCAAACATCATGATGATTTTTTTTAGTTTTCTATTATTCTGAACCTTCTTTTTAAATTAATTAAATCTTTGCTTTAGTTTTAGTTTTACTATTGTGTTGATTTTTTTGTATAAAACAACAACAAGAACTAAGAAAGATTACTCTTAAAACAAACAAAGAAAAAATCAAATAAAAAATGAAGTAAAAAATCCACAACTAATGATTTTTGTGTTTTCTAGCATTTTTAAATAAAAAAAAAAGAACAACAAAATGAATATTTATACATACATAAAATAAGTAAGCTGATCCGTAAGTCATTACGCACGCGACGCTCGTCCGACAGCTGAGCATCTCATCTCGACAAATGCTAATATGGTGGCCTAAATGGTGGACCAAAGGATGTAGCTTGGAGTCCTTATTTTTGCCTGAATCATAAATAAAACCCTATCGTATAATAATGATGAATTTCGAGCAGCTTTACCGCTTCATTTTGCATCAAATGGCCTTGTTTCATATTGTACAATTAATTTGTAAGCATTTTACATGGAATTAAATCAAATATTTAATGCAAATTTATTTGTGACGGAGGCGCAGACACAATTGTTGCTTCAAAAAATGTTCATTACTATTATTAACTCTGTAACTCTTTGTTGCTTGATTGTTGAGAGAACTTTGCGTTTGAGTCGAGTCCCCACATCTAGACATACATAAATATGTGCATGTGCTGTACTGTATTTTAGGCGTTCTTCTAAACCAGTCAACGTACATATATACCAATAGATATTTTTGCAAATTAATACACTCGAAATATATATATATATGTATACAAATTGTAAGTGAGATTTAACACAGACATCGCCTGAAGAGAGAACGAAATGAAATTTTTAAGTGCAACCAACTTTTCGAGGGTTTTTCTTTAGTTTAGTGCAACTTTACATAAACACCTATGTAATCGCAAAAAAAAAACAAAAAACAGGAAAGAAAAACAGCAACAGATAACACAAATATGTAAGTTTGCTATGAATAGAGATCGAGATAAAAAAAAAACAAAAGAAGCGCGCTCTAAAACGTATTTAATTCTATGAATGAGACAACACAACAGCAACAGCAGTTGGCTATGATCGTAAAAATTCTATAAAAATAAACTCTTATAAAACTATATCCATCCCCAACTATTGTTTTACTCTGTATTGTGGGTTAGCTCTTAGTTTCTTCCAAGATGGAATAACCTAGAGTCTTAAGTCATCTGTAAAAACTACCCTGCTCATAGGATACCAAAACAATACAACAACAAAGCCTACACATCTCCGTTGACAATTACTATGCGGTGACGCCCTCTTTCTGCGTCACCGCATAGATAAGTGCATCACTGCTCTACGTCACCACATAAATAAATAGATGCATCGTTGCTCTACCGATCTCCGTTCGCCTGTTACTTTAAAGGTAAGCGGCGTGCAAGAGTTGTTCTTGTTTCGGCAACAACAAGTTCCCTAACACGAGATTTTCTAGTTCAAATTTCCATATGCTTGGTTTCATGTACCAGGCGCGAAGAATGCAGCAGGAGGAGGATTAGCTCGGTGTAAACCTATTTTGTAACTGTATAGTGCTCTCGCGAGAGCTGCTCTCTTTGATTTTTGTTGGCCAGTCCCACGGTTGCTGGAAAGAGAGCTAACGATCGACTGACGTCACCGCATAGATAAATAGGTGCAGCGTTGCTCTACTGATCTCTGTTCGCCTGTTACTTGAAAGGTAAGCGGCGTGCAATTTTTGTTATTGTTTTGGCAACAACAAGTTCTCCAACACTAGATTTTCTAGTACAAATTTCCATATACATTGTTCCATGTACCAGGCGCGCAGAATGCAGCAGGAGGAGGATGATTAGCTCGGTATAAACCTATTTTGTAACTGTATAGTGCTCTCACGAGAGAAGCTCTCTCTTTGATTTTTCTGGCCAAAGAGAGCAAACGATCTACGTCACCACATAAATAAGTAGGTACATCGCATCGTTGCTCTACTGATCTCTGTTCGCCTGTTACTTTAAAGGTAAGCGGCGTGCAATTTTTGTTATTGTTTCGGCAACAACAACTTCTCCAACACGAAATATTCTAGGTAAAATTTCCATGTGCATGGTTTCATTTACCAGGCGCGCAGAATGCAGCAGGAGGA